>BMAU01006621.1:0-10000 GCA_019973935.1 Trichonephila clavipes
CCTCTGCCTAAATCACAAGCGCGCCCCTGATTTATCTGCGTGACGGGCGATGCAGCATCAAAGTTCTGTGTCAACAACATCATTGGAAGAGGTAGTAAGCAGCTTCTGTTGATCATAGAGATCTGAGCACCATGAAGGTAGAAGTCTGTCTTGGCTCGTGGTGGTGTTCCTTTTAGTCTGGCACTTACCCTTCAGCCTGCCCGGCTTGGGAGACCCTACCAGTAGCAAGCTACCGCCGGTATAGCCCTCCAGATCAATAGTGCGCGCAAGCCTCACCGCCCCGTCAAGGCAGGAACACCAGCGGGAGGATTGCAACTTGTAAACATGCCCGCCATCATGATTTGTGGCAGAATGAGATTGGTCCGAGTATTCATCTTGTGGCTGATTCCTGTCTTCTGCATTTATAGATTTCATACTCGCATCACTGATACATAACATGTACCTTGTGAGGTTCTCGGTTCCACACCTAGAGATGTGCGAAGAAGGGGAGGAAGACTACATATGTTCAAATTACTTAATTTATTTGTAACACACACAAAAAAAAATCAACAACACAAGTTAAAGCAGCCAAAACTAAGAGATGCACCCAATTAAAGTAATACGTGGATAAATAACGAGGTACGCGAAGTATGAGAAGACTTTAAATACCAGTACACTTATACTTCAGGTTCGCATACACTACTTTCCGAGCTATCTAATCTTTATTTAATCTCTAGTGATCGATCGTAAATTTAATTATTACAATCATCAAATATCTGCATTACACTATAAATTTGATTAACCGCTGATCCGCTAGTAATCTATCCAATCTCTCTCTCTCTCTCTCTTTAGCTTGAAAGCTAAGACTATACATAATAGACCTAATTTACATAATCACGTTCTCTTCTTCAGAGGACTCTTTGTTAATAGAATGGTTTTAAAAGACCGAATATTTCCCAAGAGGTCGTGTTAGTCACAGGACGCGGATAGAGCCTTCACAATCTGAACTCAAACATTTTCTGGATTCCTTACTGTATATTTCGGCGAAGTAAATAGAAGCTTCTCAAGCGATATAACAACGAAAAAAATACAATTATGGTAATTAGAAATAGTCTGACGTACTTCCTTTACATAGAGCTTACAATTGTAGCTACTAGCAATGTTAATCGTAATTCAAACGACTTATAGAGGTCTCTATCTTCAATTGGGACAAATCAGTTGCATTTGAAACGCGATGTCCATTTCCATGATTTGTGCATATTGACTTCCTTTTAGAAATAGGCCGACACTTGCTGATTTCGCAAACAATATCTGTTAAAAGTGCGTAGTGTGGATTGATATCCCTTATAGCGAAGAAATCCAGACTCAATTTTTTACCTTAAGGCGGTGCTTCTCAAACTTTCAATATTTGCAACCCAATATTCAATCACAAAGTTCATCGCGCCTCACGCCATACAATAACAATTTATTGAATTGGACGCTGAACCTAAAATACGACTTCAACCTCTTAAGTACAGAAGGCGTATATAAGGGTCTCGTTAAGCGCGTTAATTGCCCCGGACGTATATATGTCTTTTGCAGGTACGATCTTTTCTGTAAACTGCTATCCATTAAATTATTCCGAAGGCTTTGGAATGCAATAAAATAACCTTGACAGTGTTTGCGAAGAATTTACTTATTTCAGAGGATTTGCTTATTTATTACTTTTCTACCCCCAACCCACCCTCCCGATACGCTTGCTTATGTGTAAATCGTTCGTAATGGGGAAACAATTGCGTAATTTTTAATCAGAATTTTTGGGATTAATTTATAAGCCCATGGAACACTGTTCATTAATCTACTTATTCTTAACTTAGTATTGTTGAATTAATTGTGAAATAAATTGTGTAGCACTGATACATTTATAAAAGTGTAAATGTGCATTTTATTTTTTATTACGCTAGAATGTATTATGTTTGTTTACTTTCAGAAAAGTAATGATTTTTAAAAAATAATCTTTTGTTTTCGACAATTCAATATGCTCGCACACCCCTCCTAGTGTTATCTCGCCCTTCTAAGGGGGGTGCCCCACAATTTCAGAAGGCCATCCTAAAGAATAAAATTCAAAGCTTTGTAGTTAAATGGTATTATTACTATTTCTTTTTTTTTTCGTTATTTGCCATGAGATCATGTTAAAATGAATGTCCGCAACTTCTTTACTACTTAAAGCAGTTCAAAATTAGTAAAATAATCAACACATAAAAGCACATTTATTAAAAAAATGGATAAATGTAAACCAAAATATATTTTCCATATGAGCAAAGATACCCTTTGCAACAAGAATAAAATCAAATGTCTGAGAAAAAATAAACGAACATTCCGGAACTCTATTTTAAATTGTTTAATTATTCACTACTTATGAGTTAACATGTAGCTATATATGTTTAATTGTGATGATAGTAAATATACTACATAGAGTTTTATTTATATTGAATATTACCTATATATATATATATGAAACTTTCTCATAAATTTGCAAAAAAATTAAGAAGAATAATTCTATAAAACTTTTGGGGAAGCGGGAGAAATATTTCATTTGGTATGTGTGCTTTTGCGAGATAAACAAAATCTTAAATAACCTATGTGTTATAAAAAGTATAGCATATATTATTTAGGAATGTATTAAACCATAACTATTATAGTATTTATCAGCAACGGTAATAATTTCTTTAAAAAAAATAAGATATTCAATATCAATGATTTATATATTCAAATGCATAGAGCAAATATGTAAAGCAAAAATATCAGCAAGTAATAATTTTATATTTCCTCATGTTATTATTCTAAGAAAAGCAATGGTCCCTTCTCAATACAAATCAATTTAATAGAAACATAATTATATAGCTTCTAGGCATCAAGGTCTTCAGGCAGTACATCATACTATGTTTAGAAGATGCTTGGAATGTTCCGAAAACTATTAATTCAATGCCACGTATATAATGTTCAAATTGCTTAAAAATAATGATAGTAATTCTGAAATTTATAGAGAGAAAATGAGAAGGGCAAAAAAGAAACAGCTTCTTCCAGCTTATAATATTTCTCAACCAGAATAACACTGCATTAAAAATGCAGTGGGCCTATTTATGGAGAAATCGAATTTCATACTTGGTTGATCTCGAGTGTAAAATTTAATCCAAATGACTTTTTTCCCCTTGAGGTCACAAAAAGCGAACAGAACTCGTTTTTATTTAAGGAAATTGTTTATTTTAATTCAAGTGCTGTTTTCTTTTATATGAAAAATTATACTGCTATTATAATTTCAAAACCAATTAAAATGAATTACTGCTTTAATTAATATTTTACCGGATAATTATTTGTTACGCTTTTGTGTGCTAGATTTCTAACTGGTTTTTACCCCTTTCATCTTATGACACTGGAATTAAGTTTGAGACTTGTTTCATACGATACATTGGTTCGACGATATACGATACATATACGATACATGACACGAGATACAATACATGTTATACGAAACATATCCTCTTTTGGGAACTAAATTAAATCCCATGAGTCAGCTACCACACAGCAAAGCTCTTGACATTGCGAATGAGTCTTTATTGACTACGCACTTAAGAAACAAAAGGGTAATTGGCAATGAGCCTTGTATTTTGAACCTCTGTTAAGGTCCGATGACACCTGAGGTGGAATTCTGATATCCTAACTTCCACTCTACACTAATGGAAGGACTTTTAGCCACGATAGATTAAGGTGCATCAGCTATTCTTCACGGCGGGTCTTCAGTGACGCCAGAACTCGAATCCACGACGCGACAAATCCAGCCACGAGTTCGTGACCATGACTATTAGGCTCCTGATGACTTGAAGTCAGTGAATTTAACTAGTTATCTACTGATGCTTTCTGCTGAAAATGGAGGAATTTTAAAATTACGGACATTAATCTTAAGAAGTAAATTTGACATACAGTAACTATGCAAATAAATTTTATATTTAATAATATTATGTACAATTAATATTCATGATTTCTACAAACTAGTTAGAGAAGAAGAATGATTTAATGTAGGTAGGTAATTTACAGGAGAAAAAAATATTTATTTTACAAATGTCAGACCTTACAAATAGCTCCTATGCCATTAGCACGCGCGTGCTCTGTAATATGTTTCGAGAATATCTTAAAACAACTCTTAACTTAAGTTTGTTGGCATGTTTTTCTATTGATCAAATTAAATTATGTGCAGATTCTTGATTTTAGTTCAGGAATGGACTAAGGGCCCTCAGGATGTATATTAATCCTGAACAAAATCCCCTATACTGAAATCCAGAGGAAAAAGATATGATGATCACCATGGCCATTGAATAACACCTTGACGAGCAATCCAAACTGATACTTCATCGTTGAGGTAAGATTTAACATCTTTACAGTGTTACAAGGCCTGCCATCTTGTTGAAAAATATTGCTTCTCTTTCTTTAATGATTGGTATAAGTAAAATCTGTATTATGTTCAGGTATCCGCTTACAGAATTCCTTCATACTCACACAGTAAAATGTTTTTCATCCATCCAAAGACAGCATTTTGCACCGTTGTCCATCTCCATTATTCTAATACCAAACATGGAATGATTATCTCTAGCTATAAGAGATAGTGGTAGTTATGAAACCCAGTGCCATTTATGAATAAACTTAGGGTACATTACAATTAGTCCGACTTTAAACGGGTTGGTTTCATTTAATATTTTGGAAAATTTTTAACATTCGGAAATTAATGGACAACAACGTAGAGTACACATATTTCCCTATGTCAAACAGTACGTGGAATATGAAGCATTGCTATGAATGGAATGACCAGTATGTTTTCTCTATTTGACTGGCCTGTCTGGGGCTTGCTCGGAAGTAATCTTTCCGTTCTGTCTTTGAGAATGGCAAATTGCTATTTACGACCTGCTCTTTGGTATGCATCGTCGCTGTCGAGCCTACATCTGCTGTTAAAGTGATTACATGCCCTACTAATAAATATTTGACGCTAAACATTTATTTGGCACAATTTACAGATATTATTATTCATACTGTTTATTTGAAAACTAATTGTTGCTTTCATCTGTTATTTTTCGCGGTATTTCCTGTTCTTCTGTTCGACACATGTGTTTCATTTTACTATTTTTCTGTATGTTGTATATTTTTAAGACAAAATAATTCAATTTTATAGCGTTTCAACAGATTCATTCTATTTATCCTGATTTATATATTAACGGAACATTTTGCATGGGAATGAGTTCTTTTTGGCTTAAATCCCTCATTTGATTAATTAAGAGAGAGGTATAATATTGAAACATGATTTATTTGATGAGAAAACTAAAGCAAATACTTCTTATTACTTTAGGCTTATAATAAAAAGCTTATTAACTTTAGTACATAAATAAAATATGCATTGAGTGAGACACAACTTCTCGAAACGTACACATTTTAGTACATTATATCGTTGAAATGAAAATTAACGTCGCACTGTTCAGCTACACGAGGGGCTTTTGGCGACGGACCACGTAATTTTGAACCATGGTCAAGTGACGTGGACGACACCTGAGCTGGCACCCCTCTCCTAACTACCACACCACACCAACATTTCTCGACAAACGTGCATCGCTGCCCCCTACACGGCGGGTCTTTAGTGGTACTGGGCTCGAACCCGTGACAAAGCGTACGGTCCGATACCTATACCACTTTGGCTACCGCGGCCGTCGTATGCGGCCACGAAACTCTAAGTCTTTTAGCAAATTTGACCAGATTTCGAAGCTTGAAATATTTTTTCGGGATACTACACACATAATTTTTTAAATATTTTTAACAAATAAATCGTTTTATTATTATTATTATTGTGGTGAGGGGGTATGTAAGTCAATATATATATCAAAGTAAAATAATTTTTATTTAATTTGTAATAGTGAGATACATAATGTATATTAAAATACATATTCAAAAATTTGAGCTGTGAGGAAATATTTCATATATGTTGAGGGGATGGGAGAGAAATACAGGAATGAGAAGCATAACTTTTCCTCTGCAATTTTTATAAGATAAACGTTGTTCATGTAAATCACCTGTTTATCTACGGACCGTAAGACACGCGTTTCTTAATGCCTGTGCTGGTATTCCCAGTATGAAATATACACTACTTAATTAAAAATATATGTATTTAGACTTTTACGTACTCACAGTGTTGGTTTTAGGACAATATGGGACACATGGTATGAATTCGGAACCAGAAAAAGAACTGTAAAAGTTCGGGACTTGAGCTGAAAGCTCGGGACGTATGCTCTCCTTATTTCAGAGAGAAACAGTGAAATTGGGAAGAAATCGCAAAATATTTAAAAACCTGTCGAAAAAGAGTGTTTCTTAATGTGGTTCTTTAATATAACCTAGAGTTTGAATTGGTTCTGAGTTTCTAGCGAAATACGGAACTCGGAAATTAATATACCCTGCTTAAGGTTGATTCTTATCTATTTTTAAACCTTTCCAGCTTTTTTCGAGCTTAGCTCGGGCAGGTGAAATGTACCATTCTCGCTCATCCCAAGTATAGCTCTGGCACTGTGAAAATTTACACTGTGCAATTAGTCTTTCCAGAATTATTTCCTAAGCACTTTTTATGGTTTTGAATGATTGAAAAGTACCACTCAGAGGAATTTTCTACAAAATGAAGACTGAGAACACTCTTTCTCACTTGTCGGAAAGATACTTTGCTGACTATAATTCGCCAACAGAGAAGAAAACTAATCCAACACAACAATGTATTATTTAATGATTAAAGAGAGATAGTAATGGAATGAAATTAAGAGGAGAAACAAGATTCCACTACCAATATTGCTATGGTCAATTATTTGCATTACCGTGTTTTCGAATTTATCATACACGATCTCAGAATTTGATTAATAATTTCATAATCATATATGTAAATGCAACAAAAAATGTAAATAAATTTGCAATTCAAGATAAAAGTCTGGTATTCTAAGCTTTGTATTTACAGGTAATGTGTATTAACTCCAATGTGATATGATTTCTGTCATACAGAAAACCAACTTTACAGGTAAATTACTCGCTTATTTAAATAGAATTTTTTACATTACGCAAATTTTTTACATTTAATTTTCAGGAAATTGTATTTGCGAATGGTGCTATTTTATTTAAAAAAATTTATATTTATGTTTGAAAATATGCAAAAAAATTTGCATTTTTTTTATCCTTAATCTATAAATAAAATAGAGCTGGAGGGGGCTAACTAACGTTTGGTAACAGAGGAGTTTTTAATACATATGTATTTGTAAGGAATTAGAAAATCTTAAAATAAATATTAACATACTTTTTCTTACCTTTTATTGGTCTGCTAAGAAAATGGTTCAAGTAAACAATTTGCTCAAATCGAAATATTATTTTTCAGAACTTACCTGTGCTTACTTTTCGAGTTAAAATCCCCAATGAATACCATTAGGTTGCTCGGGAGTCATCCACATGATAGCGCGTAGTCATCCACCTTTTACTGAAGTAATTAACTTATAGAAGAGATTCCAAATAAACCCTGAGGAGATGCATCATTCAAAAAACTTTAAGGAAAATTAAATTTTGTAAAAGTCTTCATTAATCAAACTCCCCTTTCGTTGTCAGTATTCCGACTTTTTCTTTCGCAATCTTTTAATCATTAACTTGTGATAATAAAGAAACCTTTTTAATTAATTAATTTTATTTGTTCTTTTTATAATTAAATAAAGATTTAATAAAGGGTGTAAGAAAATTTTAAATATTTAATATTATTTATGTTTCTTGTGTTTATTGCAACGGTTGTTTTCCTGTAGCAAGGATTTTTTTTTAAAATTTACTTTGGAAGGAGAATAATATTTTCTAAAAATAGAAAATGAGGATTTTTGTTTTATAAAAATAAAATTCCTTTCTACAAAGTGTTTGATGTCAAAAGGATCAAAGTTCAGGATTACTGAGATATTTCATTACATTGTTCCTAATAATATTAAAAAATTATTTTTGAAAAAAAAAAAACGTTGATTGAAGCTTTAGAAAAAGTTCATTTTCGTGTTTACTGCAATGCTTAGAATAGATTTTTTTAATTTGAGAAAAGGGGTCCCTAAGTAAATTTATGTATAATCTGCAAATAAACATGATTTAATAATTTATTTAAAAAAAATATTTGAAGACTTTTGATTGTGATTAATAACATAGCAACAATAGGGAAATTCGTGGCCACAGTAATTAATGATGTGATGAAGTGTTTCAATTTCTATATTTTCAAAAATATCCCAGGCATCACCTAACCAAGTGATAGAGAATTTATTTTATTTTTTCAAGAACTGTTATGACCACCCTTTCACTCCATGCCCGCTTAACGTTGAGTTTCGTGATGCACTGTATATAATCATTACTCATATATTAATTTTCCATGCATCTAATTAAATCTTATATTTATATAGAAGTATAACAAGTCAGTAAAGTTCAAAATTAAATGGTCACTGGGTTATAATTGTAGACTTTTAGTTTTTATGAACATATATCATTTTGAAGCTTTTGCGTATATAAAAAGCTTTTTCGAATTCTTTTCCTTTTTCCATCAATATATCAAAAAGCAATTTGAAGCATTTATAGCTTCCTTTCTTGTTTCTTTTTGTGACGACGTATAAGATACTCATATTGATCTAAAAGAAAATAAATTATCCTTATGGATTTCATTTAAATATTATGTAAAGAAAGTTACACCAACTTGCAAAATGTTATAAAATCAGTTATCAATATCGTATCGTTATCGTTATCAATAGCGCATAACATAGACAAAAATAAGAATATTTTGTTAAACTGTGTCGAAAGACATTCTAAAATCTTTCCAAGTGAAAAAACATACTTTTTGAAACCTCAAAGAACAGCAAGTAATAAGAAATGTGTTAGCGTAAGCCACTCTCTGAACCTCTGTTCTAAATTTCACAACCACATGCATATAATTCTAATAACTTACAAGATACATCAAATAATTATTCACAGTTGCTCATACCCACAAAGAAAATTAACTACTCGATAAATCCTATTCTATATCAGAATAAGCTCCCTAGACTTAGTAACATAGAATGGAAAAACGTCGGCTAAAATAGTCTGGGTAAAAATGTATAGTAAAACATTTTATTTTATTTTACGAATTCCACACACAACAAATAGCACCTTGGACTATACTAAAAGAAGATTTTCAATTCTGAAGGAAAATAGATTAAAAAATAAGTGTATGTTACAATTTTTGAATTCGTCTAAATTGTCCCTTTTTTTTATCTATTCGATGCTTCTTAGTTTTTGTTCCTCTCTTTTCTCTGTTTTAAGAAATTTATTCAGAAATGAGTCTTTTTAGAGGTATTTGTTGGTTTTTTTGCACTAAAGTAATGGAAGGTTCGCTTTTTAATATACAACATACACAAGAGAATTCGGAGCATTTTTACTACATGTTACAAAGTTCTATAGCATGTTGTAATATCACCAATTATATAAAAGGTGTGAATATTATGTCAAACACATCTTACTTTTAAAAAAAATAGCCCTCTGTTAAGTATCTGGCAAGCAACAGTAATCAGCGTAAGATAAAATTTACTTCAAACGTGAAAAATAGTTTTTGGATATGAAGAGAATATAAAGAATGGGGAACAAACGCAAAGGAAAAACATTAATTGGATGGTAAAAGTTCTCGTTTTAAATGCATCATGTTGTAGTGAATAGATTCATAAATTTATATTATTTTCAATTAAGTTAATTTAAGTTTCAATTCAGACTAAATATTCAGAATTGACACAGTTATCTCCCTATTAAACATTTGTTGTTAAATACTCCTTTATTTCTGAGTTATTTTCTGTATCTAAGTATTAAATTGAAGCCCAATGGCTGAGTGGTTAGTGCATGGTGATTTCACACCACATGTTCAAGGTTAAAACCCTGGGCTGGGGAGGGTTGACTCAGTATTTCAACCCTTCAGTGGGTCGATAAATGAGTACCAAGCTTG
>BMAU01006621.1:12500-17587 GCA_019973935.1 Trichonephila clavipes
TTAAAATAGGACTGAACAAAAAATAAGATAGTAAAATACACAAATTTTATGATCAAATGTTCAACTACTATATAAAATCGACTATATTTTGTTTTGATGAGAATATGGCACATGATGATTTAAAAGTAGGAATTTTTATCACATCTCTCTGGATTTTGCTTACGCATATTTTCGATTAATTTTTTGCTCGATTTCTCTGAACGTAAATAAAGATGATGTGGTTTTAAAAGAGAAACAATAGAACAATTGCTTTACAAATGTTTAAACTTTTTTTCCTGGTATTAACTGTGTTTCATTAATATTGATTTGGATATTTCTGAAACTTTAAATATTTATATAAATAAATATATATATATATATATATATATATATATATATATATATATATATATATATATATATATATAACAAGATGAAGCAATTTTAAAAGAAAAAAATACTGAACGATTAATGGCAAAAATAAGACAATGAACTTAGAAAAAATTCTTCTGGTTGTGAAGAAGTTTCTGAAGCATATATTAACTGTCTTTGAAGGATAAAAGTGTAAGACCTGCTGAGAAGTGAAATTAAATTCTTTGTTTTAAAACATACATTCTTGAGAAAGTTCTTATTAGTTAAAGCCTTCGGCTTTTGTTTACAGTGGCTTTGTTTTTCTGAATAATATGTGAACTTTAAATTTTGTTTTAATATCCACTTAAGAATAATATTAATATTGAATTGAGGTGTAAAAAATAAGTTATTTTTACAAGAATTTTTTTTTGTTTCATCTGTATTAACATATTTAGCGGAGAGTCGTGTATTTGGAAATACTACGTCTACCTTTCTAAAAGTAACTTAAATGGTTTTTGATAAATATCTCCCAAATCATCATGGATAAATACTATAAGCGAAAATAAGGAATAATCCCTTGCCAAAATAATAAATATTTATTTTGTTGTTATAAAAAAAATTATTTTAAAGAAAAATGATTGGACGGATAATACGCAATAGGTAGTTTAATGTATCCGACTACGTTCGGAACCGTGATTTTACAAAAGTGTATAAATAGATAATATTTATGATATTTATTGTCACTTGAATTAGAAAATGTATATAAAATAGTTTTCAGAATAGTATTACAATAAAAAATTATTTAAGTACAATATTTTGACAAAAAATGAACATAGAATGACTAATTTTCAAAATATTCTCCTTTTGTGTGAAAAATGATTCTATTCTAATAATATTTTGTCTGTATGTAGCTCAGACCTCTGTACAGATTCTCAACTAGAAATTCTAAGATATATAAATTAAAAGTGGGTTTATCCATGTTTTACGACAACAGAGGGGAGACATTTTAAGAAATAAACGCCGATAATTATTTCAAATGGTTGTAACTCTGAAAATTATGTGAATTTTTCAAAAATCATAGTTGAGCCTCTGTACAGAGGTCTGAACTATTTACAGGCAAAATATTATTAAAATAGAATCATTTTTTGCAAAAGGAGAAGATTTTAAAAAAAGGTTATTCTAAGTTATTTTTTTTGCCGAAATATTGTATTTAAATAATGTTTTTTGTCAAAAGTCCTTAAAACAATTTTATACATGTATCCTAATCTAAGTGACACTAAATATCATGGAAATTATCCATTTATGCACCTTTTTTAAATCACGGTTCCGAACGTATTCGGATACCTTAAACCATTGGAAAACTAACTAAGATTTCATTAAGCGTAGTTATTATTAGCTATAAAAAGCCATATTTTAAAAAATACGTGACAATAAGTTCTGTTTTGAATCTATTTACAAATTTCACAAATATAATCTTTCTTTGTTCCTGTACAATCACACACAAGGTGAGCCCACAGAAAACAGTTGAAACATTGAGTCGAAATTTCCCTTCGTTGGTTTTGGAAAATTTTTTATTACAGAAAATACATTCAGCGTCTTTATTTCCTAGTTCGTTAGTTGATGGCGTGAAGTTTATTACAAATGGTATATCAGAATGAAACAATTTATTGCTGCATGTCGAGTATTATCGAATACTGAATATTGCATAATACCCGACAAATCGTTTTGCAAAATGAACCTTTAAAATGAAGAACGAAACATTGTCACAGATAAGAAACAACCACAGTAATAAAAACTAATTTTTTAAGTGTACATTATTGTAATCATATTAATGCTTAAGTCACATGTGTACTAGTAGGTTAAAATGTTTGAAAAAAATTACCTGCAAAAACTTTTGAAAATCGCAAAACACATTTTGTATTATAGTGAGTGATATGGCAACAACAAGTGGTCCACTCTCATTGCAATACATCATGAGAGCATTGCAATACATTGCAATACATTGCAATACATTGGAATACATCATCTATTTCTGTTTGGAATTTTAAAAGGAAATTTTTTTCAAATCGAATCATGTGCAACAAAAGCTTAAGGTGCCTGACTAGTTGCGGGAACATTTTTTTTTTGAAATAATGATGAAAGCTCATTTTTAAACTCATTTTTATTTGATTATAACTGAAAACTTATAAAAATAACAAAGAAAAAATTCAATATATTTTTGTTAGAAAACGGACAATTTTCGGTTAAAATTTGGCATTTTTTGCACATGCAAAAAATAAATGCAATAAATGCAATATTATTATTATGCATTATTAAGATTTACCATATGCATTAGCATAAGATAAAAAAAAACTCTTTGAATTTTTGTTCAGAAAGCATTCACCTATCTCTATCACATTGGAATAATTTCAATTTATCACAAAATTAGGGGTCAAAAAGTGCACAAAACGAAAATTTTTCAACAATTTTGCATTTATCAGAAGGAAAAACAATCATAAATAAGGTAAATATATTGCTTTTTCTTATTCTCTAGTGCACAGAATGCATACTATAATAATAAACAATGATGCTAACTTTTATGAGATTATCTCAAAAAAGTACTTTTTAAATATATCAAGTTTGCCATGCGATAAGATATGGAAAAATCTGTTTTGGAGAAAAAACGCATTTAAAAATTTAAAATCTAAATCTTAAAAAATTGTATAGCTAAAAACAACCTAAAACCTCTTTATATCACAAGAATAAACCTTTTATAAGCCCATATCAGTATTATATATTTCTTTCAAATTTTTTTTAAAAATTTTGTTATCAATTTTTAGAGTCAAAAAAGCTTTTCTAAACGTCTAAATGCATAGCTTTTTTTAAATACAAATTAGAGATATAAAAAGCACACTAGAAAAACCTTATTACGTTAAAAAATAATATTTTTTGTATGGAAAAAACAGGTATATATTTCTACTAAGTATCTTAGAGCTTAAGAAGTATGTAATATAAAATATATTAATGTGTGCTATTTTATCAGTAAATATTCCCGAAAATTTCTTTTAAAAAAATATTGCTTACCACAAACGTTATAAGAAATTATAATGAAAAACATATAAAGAACAGTTTTTAAAACCTCCATATGAATATACTTTGACTTTTTTCATCCTTAGTAATTTTATTTTCTATGCAGCTTTTTTTCCCCGAGAAATTTTTCTATATTCTATATAAGTTAAAATGTATTCCAGATCAAATAATACAAATCCATGTACAAGATCTTAGGAAGGGATGTATTTGCATTTCTAATTATATATATATGTAAAATATATGATGATAAACCTGTATATCACAAATTAAAAGGAATTAACGTTAATAATGCACTTAAGCGAAATGTTTCAAGTTTAATAATTCTACCTTTAAGTAAAATACTCCGTAAAATGTTACTAAAAAAGGCTTTCCGAGTAAATTTCGAAACATTTATTAATAGATTTCAACTTTTTGTCACCAACTGACTAAGTATTATTCGGATTAGCTCTGTGTCAATATTCTCATTACTGTTAGCACCAGTGATGAAGCAAATTCCTTAGATTTTCCAGGCCTTGCTTTAAGCATAATTGATTAATATTTTGTCTTTAAGAACAGAGTTTTCTATCAAATATATATAAAAAAGTTAAATATGAAACAAAATATCGAGAAGCAAGAGCACAAGAAAATCGAAAAGTGACAAAAATTTTACGAATGTATTTGCCAAATTTCACTTAAAATTAATAAATTATTTTTTTAAAAATATCCCAATGTCCTGTCATTATCTAACCTAAGTTAGTATTTTTTAAATAAATTCGTTAAAGGCCAAATAGTGTAAAAAAAAGTATTAAAATGCAAACACTTCCGGTTTCGATATCTTACTTCCGATTCATCTTTGCTGCTCTCTCTTGACATAAAACTGTTATAACTTCGTAAATAATTGAAGTACAAAAAAAAGGAAGGTATTTTCAAAAAGCAGAAAATTCAACTACGTAAAATTTAAAGAAAAAAAATTCGTCATTTTTATCAAAATTGACGTTCTTGCACTAGTCAGGCACTTGAGTGGTTTTATGTGTTCAAATGAGTTTCGAGGACTGGGGGTAGCCTAGTGATTAGAGCATCGGACTCCAGACCGGAAGGCATGGGTTCGATGTCTGATGGCTCCAAATACCTTTCGAGTACACACGGAGTATGTGCTCGTTAAATCAGTGGGTCCGAAAGTCTTGTAGGCAGTCGTAGCTCAAACCACAAGTGCAGGGAGCTGGAGAATATTTCCCTCCCCTCCAGTTCCATGCCTAAATTGTGAAATTGGAGATTGGTGGTGTTGCCATCTATCAAAAGGAAGTCCAACCTGTCTCACAGGCACTGGTAACTTTCATTCCCTCCCTTCGGGAATTTCACCGAGCTAAATCGTACTGTCACCTGTATGGTGCTCGCGGCTAAGGCCAATGGCAAGCGTATATCTAGCCCCTTACCACGATGAATTTCGTGGGCCTCGATCTGACATTGTCAATCAGGTAGCACTAGCAACAACAACAACATATGAGTTTCTAGCTCTAAAATAAACAAATAAAATCCTCATAAATAAAAAAAAAATATTTCTACTATTTTAGAATTAATTGTAAGCATACATACACTGATACGAGAAATAATAACAGCTACTGTGAGTAATTTAAAACTATCTCTTACAGAAAGGATTATTATTTATTAAAAATATAATTACAGATTTTCTGAGATGATTCTTGTAAAAT
>BMAU01006623.1:0-19200 GCA_019973935.1 Trichonephila clavipes
ATAATTTGCTACAGGTCCCGATAGCCGAGTTGGCAGAGCGTTGGACTGAACTTCCTCAGGTCTCGGGTTCGAATCCCGGCCCCCGGCAGATTTATCCAAAGACTGGAATTTTGTTCTCGTTTTTTTAATGTATTGTTTCTCTAGGTTCTAGATGAATCAGATCATTCTTTATAGTGCATACTGGGTATTTCTCGAATATTCGAAAGTGTATAAAAGCAGAGTTCATCGCCAGTTGGGGATGTTCTCAGTCCAGTGTTGTATCGAGCTCCCAGCGTTAGAATAAATCTAATTGTTTGTTTAATTGAACTGTACTTCTTTCGAACTCCGTGACAATATTCACTCACTCTCACACTCCAAAAAATACAGTACAGTAGTTATTGCGTTTTTAAGTATAAAAATAATTATATCTGCCTATTCAATTAAAATATATAGTGTTATAATTAACTACTAATCACAAACAAATTTTGAAAATTTGTCAAATGATGCAGTGTGAAAAGAGAAAGTTTATTTACTTTAAGTATCAGAACTGATAAAAGCATTTATTTGGAAAAAGATCAATTTCTTACTACCAAATGTGCATAATAAAATAAAAAAAAAACCCCATTAAAATAAAGAGAGATTTATAACAACCTCTCCCTTCAAAACTTAATTTTATTCTGAAATTTAAAAAAAATAGGCATTATGCTGATCAGTGGAATTAATTAGAAGCGAGCACCTTGCGTAGCCCCCCAAAAAAAGGTTCTTTCACAAACAAAAGATAGATATATGCTGATGTGGGCTTTTTTGCAGGGCAAGCTAGAATTGCTCGCAGATGGCTGAATTTTTTCCTACTTACTTGACAAATATCGTTATATTTTGGACACTTCATACAATATCTTTATAAATTATATTCTATGCTATAAATTATAGCCTTTGTGCTATTCTGATGTATAAGCTATATTACTGTAAAGTTTCATTAAAATCCATTCAGTTGTTTTTGCGTGAAAGACCCACAAAGATACTCACAAACTTTCGCATTTATAATATATATTATACATATATATATATGTTCAATAATAGTTTCATATAAATTGATATCTGAAAACTCTCTCTAGTTTTTTGAAACATTAAAGTTAATACTTTAAAAATGTTCATATTTCTTCCAGGTTTCCAAATTTAACAATATTCATGCTTTTTCTCGGATTATCTATAAGCACAATTATTAAAATTCAACAAGGAAACAGGTTTTCAATTCCATACCAACTTAAGGAAGTGTAATAAAAAGGAAGCTTAATTTGGAAATTAATTCGATGAATATAATATAGTCGGCCTTCCATTTTGCGTACCTTTATCTTGCGGATTTCTCTATTTCGCGAACTTTTTCCTGGAACCAAGAACATTTTATGATTTTCTTCGTCAAATAACCTCCAAATAGCTAGGTGCATTTTCCATTTATCGAACTTTTTCTCTTGGGATTCGATTTTTTTTCTCTCTGTTTTTGAAATATTTATGGATCTTCGCGTGATGTAATGAGCAAGTAAAATCACTTGAAATGATTAGATTTGAATTGTGTGAAAAAAAAATACGCCTGATGAGGTATTTCGTGCACTGCAAAGATGCGAGGAATGAAAGAAAACATTTTTTTTAAAAAACGAAAACACACTCAAACAAAATTAATAGACTTAACCAGTAGTTAAATTGAAGGACACACATTCTTAAAATTACTGGTCATAAAATTTGCATGCTTAAAATTACTTGTAGGCTTAAAATAGGAAAATGTTATTAAAATTCGATAATTATTATACAAAAGTACTTTTTTAAAGTTGGAAATGCTGAGTATATTTATATATTTCTTGACTAAGTTGTTTTTTCCCCTGCTTTCCTAGCCAAATTCTTTTTGATAGGTAAGATATGTAAAATAAATAGATATTAACTTACAAAAAAGAAGGTGTGTGAACAATTAATTTTATAATAATGTATAGTTATGTGAATTTGAAATTTGTTTTAAGTGATTTTAAACTATATTGAAAGATAAATCACCAATTCACGAAATTTTCCACACAAATAACGAACTTTTTTCAGGTTTAACAACAACTGTAATTTAGTGAAATTTTTGTCATATTTTTATGCGTATCGGAAATAATAACATTAATTTGTAAAACAAGAAATAGATGTGTTTAAAAACAGAATTATACAAACTATTTATGAAAAAATTGCTCTAGGTTATTTTCTTAGTAAAGTAACATTTTCTTGTGAAAGACTCAAATTGAAAATGATTATTTCCCTGATGAGTATTCTTACACGGCAATTTCAAATACAATTTGTATCTAAGATATGAGCAGAAAGAAACTTATTACGTACCTATCAAACAAAAAAAAATTTAAATAAGTACGCTAAAACAAATAAAAAAGATATCTCTACAAAAATAAAACTAGAGGTCTATCAAATCCTTCCAAAAATTAACCCTATGGGCAATGTTTATGATACCCAAGAAAATGTAAACGTACTTGTTCATTCACTCGTGGATATTCCAAAATATTTGCACGGATTTAAAAAAAGACTGCGTGCCCACATTTCCGCGGCAATTCTAAAAGACAGCACACTCTTACAAAACGTTCTTTTCCCCCTTTTTCATTTAACCAACACTGCACCCCGTATGGTTTTGAATAGTTTGTTTATTTTATTGCAACTGTGTGTGCATGCGTTCTGAAACCGACTATATCTGTCAATCATTTCTTAACCACACTCCGTTGCTATAGTAACGAAGGGTTATCTTTTTACAAACATTATCACTTTGACGTCATCTGAGTTGCAAACAACGCCATCTGTTGGATAAAGGTAGTTTTTGAAAATATGGCCGTTGGCCTTAAAACCAAACATGTAATGCTCAATTTTGTTGGAGGTACTTAGTGTAACTGAGGTACTAGTGTAACTGTCTATTAACTGAGTGGGTTACTTCTACATTTTTGGCCTCTTTTTCAAAATCGCCATGTTCATCGTTGGCTTAATTCAGTGCTTCTCAAACTGTGGGGCGCGCCCCCCCGGGGGGGCGCGATAACCCTTCGAGGGGGGCGCGAGCATCTTGAAAATATAAAGGCTTAAAAAATTATTTTTGGAATGAAGTAAAACAAAATGCTTTCTGACAAAATAAAAAATACACATTTACACTGATATAAATTATATATATCATCTGGTTTTCCACTTTCAAAGATTCCACTTCAAACGCTCATTAGCTATCTTTGATCCCAAAACCAAATAAAAGAAGATATTTTTGTTTTCTTTGCTGTAATCCCGCGATGAGAGATTTTTTACTACGTTTCTTGTAACCTCTAGAATAGTACTTTTGATTATCATCTCTTTTGACCTTCAAACTTACTGGTATGCTTAACTCCGTCTACTTTTCTTTTGGGAAAGTTGTAAATAATATTTTTCTGTTGCTTTTTTCCCCACGTAAATGAGTTTTATGATGTATGGATAAGCATATTGAGCACTTTGAAGGATTAATTGGCCAAGATGTATTTTATGAGTAATCTGAAATTGCATTATAAAAAACGTTTTACATAATTATTTTTATAACTGACATCGATGTTTTTTGTATCGAATACATTTTTTCATGGGAGCGGTCGCATGAGGCGCTGAATCACTCCAAATTCTGGTAAAACTGTTTATTCGTTAACACAATTTCTTGACAGTATCCTCCGATATGACAGTCTTAATGGAAACTAAAATGAATTTGTCACATTTATGCCTCTTTTTTGAGAGTGGCAAACGGTTTTTTACAATCAAGGTACTTGTTTGATCGAGTTCCCTTCACGACCACTTTTTGTTCAGAAATATTTTCTATGAATATGCTATACTTTCCCCTACGATTAACTTTGTGGTTTTAATTGCTGTGTTGTACAACTTATTATGGTTTATAAATGTAAATGAGCAGAATATAAAAAAAAAAAAAATGGGCATCTGTGATCTCTCTATTGAAGGAAGATGAAACTGATCAAGCAATTGAAGAACCTGATGAAATAATGCATATTAATCGTGATAGCGAAAGTAAATATGACAAAAGTGATAGACATGAAACGTTTGAGGTTGAATTGTAATTTTCAAATGCTGTCTAAAGAACTCTATCAAGAAAATTAAGATATCAAGAAAACTAAGAAGCCATAAATGTAACACTTCACCTTGTCAAAAAGACACAAGCAAGAAAAGGTTACACATGCTATTTGTAGATCATCAAAAGAATAGAAAAATTACAATAACGTGAGCAAAATATGACAGTTTTGATTGCAAATAACGTTCCCTGTATTGTTAGTGAAAAGTGTCTGTGATTTATGTTCTTTATTAAGGTCACACACATTTGGAACGGTTTCTTTAGTTTTTGGATTTTTTTTTTTCTCAAATCATCAAAGAAAAATTAAAAAGTCCTTTAAAGTAGGTAAGTACATTTTCTCTTAGTTAAATTATTTTTTCTTTGCAATTGTGATTTTTATCGAGCACAGAAAAAATAATTATAAAAAAAAGGATTGGGGTTTATTGCTATCTGTTGCCTCGTCAAGCTGAATTGAAAACAATTTATCACGCAACTTACCGAAAAGCTGTTGCTCTACATCTTCAGCGATATCATCAATTCGACGGGAAACAGTATCATTTGATAAGGGTATGGACTGCAACTCTTTTTTTGGCAAAATTGTCTCCAAACATAGTTTCTACAATCTCAATTGCTGCAGCAAAATAAGCTCTTCGGCAATAGTGTGAGGCTTTTTTACATCTGGCTATATGGACTGCAACTCTTTGCAAAATTGTCTCCAAACATAGTTTCTACAATCTCAATTGCTGCAGGCAAAATAAGCTCTTCGGCAATAGTGTGAGGCTTTTACATCTGGCTATTTTATATGATACTTTGTAAGAAGTAAGTAAAGCTTTTCATTCACTGACAAAGTTTTTTAAAAAATGTTTTTTGTTTTCCGTATGATTTTAATTTTTTGATTCAAAGAACTCTCGAGGTTTGTTAATGTACTCACCATGAAGCGTTTCGAAATGTCTTTTAAGTTTATTAGGTTTCATACTGTCTGCTGCCAATATTTTTGAGCAAATAACACACAGGGCTTTTCTTCTCCATTTACTTCAGTAATGGTAAACCCAAAATTCAAGTATTCTTGAGAATATTTCCTTGATTTAATTTTCGGAACTATGCTCGTCTGTGCACTTGTTGATGCTTTATTATCGTCGAATGTTCGCTTATGACTTAAAAATTTATCCATGATTTTTTTGTTCCAATTTTCTGCAGTAATACTTAATAGTGTGAATTACAACTAACGCGCAAATTATAAAATGTACATTCAAGATAGATTTGGTAGCTATAGAAGCATCGAATGGACCAAGACTGATTGGAATTGTACGAGGTACAGCATTATTACATGTTTTGCGCAGACGTCCGATAGTTTGGCCAGACTCACGCAGATGCTCGCGAGAATGCCAGATGTGATGGATATGAGAGAGCACAACATAAAGTAGACTATTTTCAATTTCTACTATAAGTTCACTCTCATATATATCTTGTTCAAATTTTCAATCGTTGATAAAATACTTTCTATTCATTCATTCAAGTTCAAATACATTTTTTAAAACTTGTAGTGGGTGACACTTCATGTTAATACAGTTCTTTCAAATTTTAATTCATTAATTAAATTAAAAAATGAATAAATAGTAACAAACAAAAATTATAGTCCAAAAGCATTTATAGAAAGGAAAACTTTTCGTGCTGTCCCCTGTAACGCAATGGATAGCGCGCGCGCTGAGGCTTCTAATCTTCTAATCGAATTCCATCGAGATGGCCTAATTTCTAAGAATGTGTGTGATTTCTTCTTTACTTTACTATTTTCTTACACTAATTAAATTTAATTAATGAATAAATAGTAACGAAAAAGAATATTCCAATACCCCATATATAGAAAAGAAAGAAAAAAGAAAAAATTGCAAGGAAAATCGCTTTCTCTTTTGTCGCTTAACGTTGTGATTCTGTCATATGTATTACATATTTGTATTAATTGAAACTATTTAATAGAAAGTAACTAAAATAAGTTTTCTTTGTTGGCCTAAGGAGGAATTGACTTTAAATTTATTTTTATATTACTTGTTCTAATGACATTTGTACTTTTAGAAATGCATGATGGACGAAATAAATTTTTAATTAAATGTCATTTTGCAATCTGTCCCAATTTAAAAAATGAGAAAGGAAAAATAACATAACATTATAATTATTACTTAAAAGTAATTTGCTTAAAATATATATTATATAAAAGTAACGTATACAAAATTTAATACTCAAAGTGCATTATTATTGCATTCAGTACATTATTATTGAGGGAGGGGGGTGGCGATGAAAATTATGATTGAAAATTGGGTCACCAGTAGTGAAAGTTTGAGAAGCACTGTCTTAATTTATTTATTTTGCAAAAAGTAGTATACAAACAAAATCTAATACTTATGCTAATAATTTGTATGGTTTATAATTAAGATCGCGTATAGTAGCTTTAGCGTCAAAGTGCATTATTATTACATTCAGTACATTATTAATGTATAAGGGGGGCGCGATAAAAATTGTGATTGAAAAGGGGGGCGCCATTATTGAAAGTTTGAGAAGCACTGGCTTAATTGAACCTACTAAAATCATTCTTGCTATGGTGCTGGTGCTGTACGGTTCGAGTATGAAATCCCAGCGGCGCGATTTGTTAATGAGATATTTAATAATTATTAACGGGAAGTCTTCAATAACCGGGGTTTTCCGACACTTCAAAATGCGCCAAAACGCCAAACAGAGCGAGTATCAATCAAATGTGGCTGTTGTTATTAGATCTACATAGCGTTGGGGCAGGAAAATCATTAGAAAATAGGGATATTTCGATGGGGGGAAAAGGGATTTGTGTGGACAAGAAGAATCCTAGATCATTGAACAGTAAGAATCCGAGAAGTAATGCTATAGTAGTAATGCGAATATGTGAGGAAAGGAATAAAACTTGATATTTATTGATGCAACAAGATTCTATTAGTTTTTAAAGATGCTTAAATGTATCATAATTTTCTAAATAATTGACTTTTAGGATGATTAAATTAAAGTTTATGTTTATGGGGTTTGAAATAGTTTTAGTTCTATTGAGAGATTTTGAAAGAAAATTTTTAAACATTTGATGCATTTTTGGAATGATATTTTTTCATTATCATACAAAATAAGCAAAAAAGAAAAAGAAAAGAAAATGTGTGTAAATTCTTCCCCAATAAATAAGTTTTTGTTATGGTGTTTTTCACATAAGTTTCTATAACAGAACAATGGTCTTAAAAGTAATTAGTTAAAAAAATGCTTCATCACGAAGTTGCAATTAAAGCTTCTAAATTGATTAAAAACTAAATAAATTATCATTTGTAACAGTTCAAAGCATAAAATTCGATATCTTTTTCTTTTTAAACATTGTACAATTAGTGTTCATATAAAATTTTAAATTTCTTGCATTTGTATTTTCATAAAAGAAAATATCCTATGCAAATGCTTCAATATAATGTATTAATGCTTGCAATAAATCCATAATTTTCAGCAATCCTAGTTAGTGTAAAAAAGTTTGAAAACATTCATCTTCCTTATAAATACGAAATAACAGGAAGAATAATGCTGGAGAGTAGATACTGTAAAATTCTAATGGAGATGTACTCCTGCAGAAAATTTACATTTGAAAAATATATATTTTTGAGGGAGTAGGAAATTAGAGTATATTATAGATATTTTTTTGGAGAGGATTTACTTATGATATAAAATCAGATCTTTTTATGTACATTTTTGTTTAAAAAATGTGGTTTGTTATTTTAAAGCATTTCTTTTGAAATTTTAGGAGGTAAATTATTAGCCTACAAATGAATAAACAAGTTAAAGACAAGATTTTTCCCCCTAAAGAAGCAATTCAGTATGCGAAGCAAGTTATCCAATTTTGAAATGTAATCTGCAGTCTTTTTACATAACTTCGTTCAATACTAGTCTAAAATGTTTATTGAAGATGTAAGAAATAAGAACATTTCTCTAAGAAAGTAGGTTGCATAAGATTCTAATCATGTATTTCTAGAAATTTATCTAAAATTATGTTTGAGAATTTTTTCCCCCCAAAGTTAAAATATGTACAGTCTGTTTTCTTGAGTTGTACTTATAAAACATGTTTTATACAAAAAGTTTTGTGTTCTTATACGAAATTAAAAAGATTAAATCCTTGTAAAAGTATTTTTAGAATTTCATGAGATGAATTGCTTGTCTTCAAATAAATAAATAAATAAATTAAGGATATTAAATTTCGGAGACTTATTTCTTCCCTAAGTACAATGAAAAGTAACCAAGATTAGTATCTAAAGTAACACTTTCAAGTTAAAAATCATTGATACTTTTCTCAATTTCATTCAGTGCTAATTTAAAACATTTCTTTCTGATGGAAATTTAATATAACTAGTATGTACTAATATCTGACCTAATAACAAATATTTAAAAAAAAAGAATGAAAAAAAATATTTGGTTTATTAATAATTTGTGCAATTGGTTTAACACAAAATTGAGGTGTTTAAAAGAAATCAAATTATCAATGTTTGATTAGAAAATTTGGCGACCTGTGATTTCAGTACCTGAAAATACTATATTAACTGATATAGAGCAGTGGTCTTCAAAATTTCAACTCTCAAAACCCCTAGAACTTGAAGGTGCTTTCCTGGAACCCTTAGAACTAGAAAGTGTTTTCGTTGAACCCCATTCCACATACACATACTTCGAAAAATATATCCCAAAAATAATATTTAAAGTAAATCAACATGTTATATGTACTTAATGTTAAGGGAATTAAAAAAAGTCTAATCTAATTTTTTTTTAATATACACTGCTGGACAATTGCTAAGGACGGATAACACTATCACCCATAGCAACCACAAAGTGAAAGGAAGCAAAATGTGGAAAATTAGAATAAGTGCGGGAAATTAGTAAGAAGTATGAGTATGCAAATTTTTTTCCCACGTCTGTTCATCCCGTGATAGCGTTCATAAGAGCTTTAAAGGTTTTGACGCGTGTGGACAGTTGTTGTTTCAAGTCAAAGTTTTACAGGAAAGATTTAATAGATGAACTTAAAATTTTTGGCATGTCTTCCCGACATCACATAGATGATTTTATGCATGGCCGAATTATTGGAAAGATCGAAGAAGGGCGAAAAATAACAGATGTTGCCAGGGAGTTCGACATCGCTCACAGCGTTGTTTCACGGCCGTGGAAGTCATTTAAAACTATTGGAATGTGTAGTAGACGGCATGGGGGAGGTCGTGTTAGAAGTACGACGCCTGAAGAAGACAGATATATCGTCCTATCAGCAAAAAGGAACAGGCGCAACACAGCTCAGCAGGTGGCGAATCAGTTTCTTGCTGCCTCAGGAAAGCAGATCTCCCGAAAAACTGTTGCCAGACGTTTGAGGGGAGGAGGACTATACGCACGCAGATCTGTTGTGTGTGTCCCATTGACCAGACAGCACCGTACTAACCATTTGCAATGGTGTCGTGAGTATCACAATTGGACTGAACAGGACTGGGCATGCGTACTATTCTCAGATGAGAGTAGGTTCAATCTGTCATCGGATTGTAGACGTCAACTGATCTGGCGCGAGAGTGGTACTGCTTATCGTCCAGTAAATATCCAGGAAAAGGACCGATATCCGACATGCAGTATCATGGTGTGGGCCGGCATCATGATCAATGGCCGCACGCGCCTACATGTGGTTGCGAATGGGACTATGACGGGCCAACGATACATTGAATAAATAATACATAAAATGAATTAAGGTTTGAATACAAGTTTTTTTTTTTAGCTTTTGTATGAATTTCTTTCAGACATTCTAAGTAATTTATCATGCAGCCTATTTCTTTTCATTTCTGCAATTTTTTTAAGCGGTTTTAAGTTAATTTTAACTAGTTGTTTTGGTTTTATGCGATTTTAGAAAACTAAGGAACGTATCCCTACTTTTCCCATTCAAGTAATGTCTATTTTAATGCGATTTTTTATATGCGTTTTTCGGTAGAACGTATCTACCGCATAAAACGAGGCCTGACTGTACAACTTAATACTACTCGAAAAAATATTTTTTTGTGTGTTAAAATGTGTTTCGCGTTCTCACCTCCTATATACTTTAACATAGAAAATTCAAATTTCATTTTGCAATAATGCTGAAAACTGAGTATTTTTTTGAAAAATCAAAATTCATAGAACACTATCCTTTAAAAAATTTCTTTATATCCCTATATAAATTTTTTTTATTATTATTGGAACTTTTTCCTGCCCACAAATGTGCTTCCCGTTTGATCCCTATTCTTTAACATTGACAGAAAACAGCCTTAAACCTGGTTGGATACAACTCTTTCCGCTTTTCTTTTTCTCTTTGCTCTGCAACAGATTCCCATTTTCTCCCTTATTTTTATCTTTCTTAGTGCCTAAGCCTGATATAATTGATAAATTATTAAAAAGTGCTCAGTACCACTGTGACGGGCTGACGCGTCTTTCCTTTAACATGTCCTTTGGGGCCAGAATTAATGGCAACTCTTTTCCAACCATATGCAAGAAGTGAAGTGTGAAAGAAAAATGCAAATTAGGAAGCTTTTAAATATCAGAAGTTAGAGTAAGCAGGATGGCAATTAGAATAATGTAAACAGTTCGTGGTTCAAGAGTGAAGTAGTTGTAGATAACGTTACGTGGCGCATAGTAGGATTTATACGTGAACAGATCTATCGAATCAAGGTGCACACCATTGCACTCGAGTCATTGTACGGCTTCATCTATGTGTTATAATCGTTCTTCAAACTACAGCAAGGTAGGTTGATTATTTAATATTATAGTATCGGCGATATTATTGGAATAGAGTTTAGGGGAGTCAGTTATTGATAGTGGTCCGGGTAAGGTTAATTTGATATTATCTATATATTGTGTGTTTTGCCATCATAGATTCTTTCACATAAACTATTATAATCTAATTTGTTAAAGCTTTAAGTTGAAAATCTTAATAAAGCTATATTAAGATTATGTATTATTCTAGTTCTTCCGTCAATCCTACACCTCTATATATAAATCACGCTGATACCCAAAGAGATAATCACAACGGTGGGGGATTCTCCCAACGACATTTAATTCATATGACCTCGAGATAAGAAACGCGAGAGGGTTTAATGTTTTAACAGAAGTGTACTTTTCCGGGTCAGAGAACGTTACCGAGTTTTTGGAGGGGATTGACAATCAAAAATTACATGAGATACCCAGTGATTTATCGTGTGCTTATTTGAAAGGTCATCTCCTGGGGAGGGTCCAAGATTGGTATCAGATATTCGGATCAGCGTTAGTGCAGAATACCGCCACGGACTTTGAGCAGCTGAAAGCAGCATTATCAAAAGCAATCACTGCCATCCAAAATAGGAGAGATTTAGAGACCAGGTTTTGTGCGTCTCAGAAGAGTCAGAACCAGGAGCCGACGGATTTTGTTTACGATTTATTAAAATTGAATAAAAAGTTAGAAATGGGGATGTCAGAGAAAGCCCCGGTAGATCATATTTTTGTTAGAGTTGAACCACAAGTCCAGGATTACGTGGAAGTTCAAAATCCACAAAACGCGGTTCAATTGTTGGAGGTCTTATCTTAAGTTTGAGGAAAGATATTCAGGTAAGGCAATAAGGTGTTCGAGAAATAGTGATAATGTGGAAAGACGAGGTTGGAATGGGAGTAAGATGTCTAATGTTGATAATAATCGAGGAAATTGGAGAAATTCTGAAGTTGTGCGTAGACCGAGTAACGGCAGAAATGATTATAGGGGTAACTACGAGAATGGCTGTCAAGGAAATCGATGGTTCGAAAGCAGGAATAGATTTCAGAAGGACGATCGAAGATTTAACGATAGGGGTAATCAATTAAGAAACGGAAGTCAAAAAGACGATTTTAGAAGAGGGGACCGCAGAAATAGGGGTTCGAGTGAGAATTTTAGTCGAGGTGATACGAGGTAAAGAGGACAATTAAATGTTTTGAAAGTTAGTGATGTTTAACCCTCTGACTGGATGACCCGCTAATTGAATTTCACTTCGAAAGCGGTCTACTTTTTCAAAGCTAGCTAAGCCGAAAATGTTCCGATAAATTTCGCGAACTGCTTCAAAAATGCACGGCAGTTTAATGCCTTCCCCTGTTAAAAGCGCAGAAGGTCCTGAATTGGTTTTGCAGGGGATGATTTTATTGCTTTTCGGTCTCTGTGTTCTTCGAAACGGGAGGTTTCTCATTTACAGCTGTGGCCTAGGGTGAGGATTGTGAAATGGACATTTTCTACACTTCACGGCCAACAGAAAGTTCACCCAATTTATTGCAAATATATATTTCATATATTTGGAAAACTTGCTTAATTTCTGATCTAAAAACCAATTAGGTTTTAAGAAATTTTAATTTTCTGAGTTTTGATTTTAAATTCGGTTTCATTTTAAAGCATTTTTGCATTCCTAGATTGAATTAATTAAAAATATTTTTTAGCAC
Organism: Trichonephila clavipes; assembly: GCA_019973935.1. Lineage (NCBI taxonomy): Eukaryota > Metazoa > Arthropoda > Arachnida > Araneae > Nephilidae > Trichonephila > Trichonephila clavipes. Next base: position 12,536 of record BMAU01006623.1, read on the forward strand.
AATCCAATATTTCGTGTGAAACGGCAATTAACTACAATTTTAGTTTTTAAAATCATTTCTGTTTGCTCATGTTTTTAAGTTTTTGAGTTTTCTCACATTTACTTAATTAAGATTGATTTAAAGACCAATATATTTTTTGACACATAGTTTATATAATTTAAAAGCTCTATACTTTGTCTTCATTAATTTTTTCCTTTTGAAAAATGCCATGACCAAAATGTACGCAGGGTACTGTGAGAAATAATACTTGAAAGGGATGGAATATGACTGAAAATGGTAAATCTAAAATGCAGCTTTTTCAGGTAATATTACAATTAGACTACAGAATACAAATGTTGCAGAATGAACTAAATATTTCCCTGATGTACCACAAACTACATTATAATAAATCTATTGTAGTACTACACTGCAGTATTTTAAAGTCATGCAACAAAAACTTAAACTTGCTTAACTGCCACGATGGGAAACTGAGAAAAAAATAGATATTGTTTACAAACTTGGTGATTTCTGGATTACGTTTGTATAACTACTAATTTCTATATAAATATTTTGCATTTAAAACTCTGGTGAATATATAAGGTTCTGATAAAAGTGAATAATTGATCAAATTAACAGTTGTTATCAATGTTATGTCTTAGAATATTTTGAATTAAAAAAGATATTTCAGTCATATTTATTTCAAGTAGGATTTTCATGTAGAGCATAAGTTGGATAGTAACAGATTGGAAAATTAAAGCTTTACAGGCAATGGAATTTTTTTATGCCTTTACAAATTTTAAATATGTTTTTCTCAGATTTTTAATTTTGAAGATGAGAGTGTTTTCTAATCCCTAAGGCGTTTTCCTGTTCAAGATAGAGTCTTGAAATATCTTGTAAATGTTCCTTACATATGTTCTATAAAAGTTCATATGGATTTAGGTCTGAGAGCTCTAGTTATTTTTAAAAATATCTTAATGTTAATATTTAAAAAAGTAGGGTTTTTCCAGGTTTAGCCATAAAAATAATTATTAAAATTCAACAAAGAGACATATTTTAAATTTTATACTTTTTGTTTCCAATAATCTAAGAAATATTAATCACTTACAATAATTAAATATTTTTAATAATTTAACATTTTAGAAAATTTTTAAAAATTTCAAAACTGTTCAATACTTTAAAATTGTGAAATAATGGCTTGTCAAACTAACCTATTATTTTCAGAATCAATATAATAGTATAATTTGAATATAAAACAAAAATTAATTTTACTGTGACAAACTGTTTACGACTTCTACACATATTGTAAAAAAGAATGAAAGATAAATATATAACATAGTGGCAGTAAAAACACATTCATAATATGTTAAAATCCTGTCCCGATACAAATTTCAATGCATTTTCCAAACTGTAGCTAAAAACAATTATATGTTTATTAGGACAGAAATTATTTATATTTAGATATATTTTTCCTTATTAAGTACATAATGAATAATGGCAAGATAATTTGTAAAATCCTGAAAGATTTTAATGAAGAAAAAAGCCAGACATAATTTTAGATAGTTAGAAATTTAATTATATAATACACACATATGCATGTTTTAAAAGAAATAAGTTGGCTAAGAAAATGAAATTTACTAAAAATTTCCTGAATAAAGTAAATCAGATTTCATCCTCAAATACATATAATTGTAAGAAAAGGTTTTATTCAATTTACAATTAATTACAAAAAAACCTTTTAGAAAATAGCAAGTTTGAAAGAAATGTAACGGAGAAGTATATTTGAAGAAATAACTTCAAAACTTAACGAAAAACCAAAATATCAAAATTTATTTTAGGAATAATAGTGAATATAACTTCGTACACCTAAAACCACTTTACGCAGTGTATTTTGAAAGTGAACGTTTCCCCTTTTAGAGAAACTTACTATAATTATGTCAAATTCCTTTCATTTTGCTCTAAGGGGATCCCCGAAACAACGTAATTTTTTTGATACACAAAATTACTTATGGTTGAATCTAATACAATTCCCTACAAAATGAATGAAAACCCTTTTTTATCATATAAATTGTGTTTGAATAGGAGATGGTTAGTTAATAAGAACATTTAAAACGTGTCGGCAATCTATGGACCTGTGGCACGTGGTACAATTCTTAGTGGCACTCAGCACTACTCTACAAATTTGTCAATTCTTGAGTGGATGGAAGTTGATAATAGACCTTATTTGACAAACATCTTCTGAGTTATGGACATTTATGGAACTACAAAATAATCTGAAAGATAATTCTAAGGATAAATTTACAGCTATTTTGTAAATAATTGAGTTATTGCTAGGGGATTTAATTGTTGAAAAAGAAAATTGCATGTACTCTGCTTTCCACTTATGATTCGGCATATCAAAGTAAAAATCTTTCCTAATATGAAAAATATTTCGACTCCGCAAAGAAATTGTTTAACAACTGAATGCTCAGAATCGTGTCATGCATTATACCCCTGGTTTTGCGATATGAAAGAAGAGTCGTGAAAGAGTTAATTCGCATTACAATTTTTATTTAACTGTAATGAAGGGAATCATTTATATTTCACTTTGTCTATTTCTTATTTAACTAAATATGTTGAAACATACATTTTAAATTTTTTTTATCTTTGTTGAAGAAATAGTAACATTTTATATTGTTTATTTTTTATGTTAATAAATGTATTTTATTGATCCATAATTAATATAAAATAAAACTGTAAATCTAAATTATTTACCTCTATTCTTTAAATCTGCAAATATTACCGTAAGAATCGAAGGATTTCAAAAATTTCCTACTATGTGGCACGCTGAATGATACTGACAGATTGGTTTGGCACGTCTTAGCTACACAGTTGCCGCCCCGATTTAAAATGTTGGGTAAGATAACCATTATATTTTTAAAATTTTATAAATATACAAAAGGGAGAGTATTTTGGCAATACATGTTTTAAAAGGAGTAAAGTTTACGAGAACGAAATATAAAATTGCGTTAAAATTATTGGTACTCTATCAACCGTACTTCTTTATATATATATATATACAGTTACTCCCAAAATTGAGGGTACACCTACTTTTAAAACGGGAATCAATGTTTAGAATGAAAAAATTATATTAAATGAGGGAAATAACTAAAACCTTTAAGCATAGATGCGTTCATTAGATCACAATTCATTATTTTGAATAATAAAACAAAATATTTGATAGCTTAAACATACATATAATAACTTATAAAGAAAATTAACAGAAATTAATAGCCACAAAATTGAGAGTACATGCATCTATTTTCCTGCATAAATCATGAATAATAAAGAGTTCATATTTAGTAGCATAACCGTTTGCTGAATATGACAGCTTCCAATCGCCGAGGCATCGATTCCACAACATGTCTAGTGAGTAGTAGGAAATGATGGGACCTGTATAATTTCGCGAATATTTTCACTTTGTCGATTAGAAGCTTCAATGAAGAAAGAAAATATTTTATCATTACGATAGTAAAAAGTTGACTTTGTTACGATGTATGATAAAATTTGGAAAAAAAATGCAAAAAAAAAAAGGAACAAGCGTGTGCTAAAATTTTTTATTTAAAATATAATTACATGAAGACACAAGTACATTGTAAACACCGTGCAAAGGATTCTTGTGCTTTACATGGAGACACATTCAGGAAAACAAAATAAGTACATTATACCAACACCGTGCAAAGTATTCCTGTGTTTTTTTTACATGAAGACGCATTCATGAAAACAAAATAAGTACATTATAAACACCGTGCAAAGTATTCCTGTGTTTTACATGAAGACACATCCAGGAAAAAACAAAATAAGTACATTATAAACACCGTGCAAAGTATTCTTGTGTGCTTTACATGGAGACACATTCAGGAAAACAAAATAAGTACATTATACCAACACCGTGCAAAAGTATTCCTGTGTTTTTACATGAAGACGCATTCAGGAAAACAAAAATAAGTACATTATAAACACCGTGCAAAAGTATTCCTGTGTTTTACATGAAGACACATCCATGAAAAACAAAATAAGTACATTATAAACACCGTGCAAAGTATTCTTGTGCTTTTACATGGAGACACATTCAGGGAAAACATAATAAGTACATTATACCAACACCGTGCAAAGTATTCCTGTGTTTTACATGGAGACACATTCAGGAAAAACAAAATAAGTACATTATGCCAACACCGTGCAAAGGATTCCTGTGTTTTACATGGAGACACATTCAGAAAAAAAAAAATAAGTACATTATACCAATAGGATTATATTAAAAATGTTCTTCATCCAGGTTTCATCAATTGCATAATAATGTCAAAGGGATACGGCACAATTAATCCCATCATCTAACATATATTTTTATCATAAAATGGTGTGAGCCCAATTTTATTTTGAGCTACTGTTTTGATATCATGATTTTGGTAACTAAGATATTTTGCTTATGTCGTAAAAATAGTCTTTCACTTAAAACAGATTTATATAACTCAGCATCAAAATTTTCAACGCAGGATTTTTTATACCTTTAGCTGTTTTTGGAATTGTTACCGAATACCATGCAGTACATTTTACATTTTAATCCTATAAATTCTTTTATGGGTTCACATGTTTCATTTTTAGAGCCCCTAAGCGACCCTCATTGCTTACATTAAACAAATCATGGTCTTTAGGGTAGTTACTATAGTCCATTATATCAGAAAGGTTTTTTTTTAATATTAGTATAAACACTAGGTGCTTTAATTTCTAAATACAAACTATCGGTGTCTGTGTAAAGCGGCGGTGCATTTTGTGCCATAATATTGTTTAAAATAGTTATAATACAATTCATACATTCGAAGTTTGGAAAGTTCTAAAATTGTAAACCCGATATAAATTGGTTTGTCTAAATGTAATTTTTTTTTCATTAATTTAAATATTACAAAAATTTTCATTAACAATTTCAAAGTACTCTAGTAATGGACTTGAAAGTCTTTTTTTACATTGATTTAAATTAAATGCTCCCTCAATACCTCATTTTAAAATTGATGAAACTGATAAAAAATATTTTTCTAATTATAATCCTTTACATATTCGTGTAGTGAATCCACACCTTTTCATTAAGGCTGTTTTTCGGTCAATGTTAAAGGATAGGGGATGAAACAACAAAGAACATTACGTGACGGGAAAAGCTCCAATAATAATAAAAAATTTTATGGATAAAGAAAATAAATTGTTTAAAGGATAGCAGTGTTTTTTTTGAACTTTTAATTTTTTGGAAAATTACACGATTTTCAGCATTTTTGCAAAATGAAATTTGACTTTCTATGTTAAGGTGATGGCGGGCCATTAGTTTAACACCTTACATGACATATCTAGATGGCGTTGGCTATTGCGAAATTTTGGCACAAATATTTGTCTCAAGGAAGATTCCCAAGATGGGCAATAAATTTCTCTCTCGAGAGGTAACCTTTTCAATGAAATTCTCCCCTTCAGCGAGGGGGAACACGCGGGGGGGGCAGCTAAGGGAGGGTGACGGTTGTCAAACTGGTAAAATAAATGTTAGCTCTTTTTTTCTTTTTCGGGCGAGGGGTTAAAGCAGCAGAGTGAATGCTCGTGACCATGAAAGACTTCTCATGTCTGGACATTGGTCAATCATCAAACTTTTTCAACTCTTGGACCACTTAGAACTGTAACATGTTTTCGAGGAATTACGCCCTTCCTCGCTGAAGGGAGATATATCTTAAAATAATATTTAAAGTATATAGACTAAACATATTTTTGATATTATATGTAAAGACAATTTTAAAAAATATTTTATTTTTTTATTAAAAGAACTTTTATGATGTAATTTTAATGTTATTTACTCATTGATAATATAAATTTGAGTCCAAATGTCACCTACATGCATTATACTTGGCTAACTGGAGATATGTGTTCACAAGTTTTTTACACAAACTATCGACGTATAAGCTTTTCGAAATTACTGTGCAGTAGCATTTCGCATATTCCGTGATTCAGAAACTTCGTTTTTGTATTTTTTGTTTCTGTGGCCAATCGCGTTAAAATATTTTCACTTTCTAAATACATTTTTGTCGTGAATGGCATGAAAATGCTCGCATAGCTGTGTGAAAATCTGCGTATATGGCATGAATTAGTAACCTAAAATGTGGAGTCTTCTAAGCTAAATTTAAATTTTAGCATCGAATCTGTTCATATGTCGATAATTTTTTTATCTTTCTTCATTATAGGTGTTTTTTTCCCCACAAATGTAAGGTTTCAAACATTGGTACTAACTAGTATAAAATTACTTCGTGGAACTCGGAATAACAAACAATAGTATATTCACCAATCTGCTGCACAAAATAAAGTTTTAAAAATTTCATTTATTATAAGCCACAATAAAAGTTTTCCAAAAAAATTTCAAATTATGTATAAATAACATTTACTTTAATTTTTAGTCTATGATCTTTTAGATAATTGTGACTAAACGAATTCTCCCATGAGAACATAAATCCATTTTTGCATACATATTTGTAATTTTTGTCTTTCCCATTTCTTTTTATTGGGACTCGTGGAACACAGTTTGTCGATCAATTCTCTAGATAAATTGATGTACAGAACGAAACTGTTTAATTTTCCTGAACAAATGATTTTTAACAGGAAGAATAGGTGGAGCAATACGTAAC
>BMAU01006624.1:0-60000 GCA_019973935.1 Trichonephila clavipes
GAAATTGATAGAGGCTGTGCGGGCCATTCGCTCAATGTTAGCGATATTGTTTTATAAATATTGTTAAAATAAAACCATTTGAAAGACATCAACACATTGCGATATCCCTCATGTTTCCTCTGAATGAGACATTAATAAACTATCGATTTATTTGCATGTTCTTAAAAATAAATCCTTTAAATACACAAGTGAATAAATGTAAAATTAAAAATTTTTTCCAACTGTAATGTACTGCTTTCGTTAGCATAAAATATCAAATCCTTTGAATTTTTAGAAAAATTCTTGATTAGTAAAACGCAAACAATTAGTTGACATAAGACAAAATTATGACTACACATATCTTTAAGTCAGCAAGGAGCAAATCATTCATGTATCTTGGTAAACTTATTTATATAAGGAAAAACTATTCTTATTCGTGTTTAATTGTTCTTTTATGACTAATTACAACACATTTATTTCTTACTTTTTTTCATCTTTCAGATAAAAGGTTATTTTATTAGTTTTATGGATAGAAGTTAAATTTGTTAGCTTCTTATTTTTAAGTTACAATAAATTATAATTCTTTTGATGTATCAGTTAGTATAACATTGCTGAAATTCTAAGATAAATGCTCTGATCTCTGTGTGATGAAAATAAATAAACTTCAAAAATATTTTAAGAAATATAATGCACGCGTCATTCTAATTCTAAACACAATCTTCCCTTTTAGGACGTATGGTAATACAATAGTTTCCAAATGAGCAGCTCAGAAAAAAAAAAATTAGCCCCAGTCCAAAAATAAATCGAAAAATTCACAATAATCGAATTTTCTTTATTAACATAGCAATAAAAACCATTACATTTGAAAATCAATGTAAGATCAATCCCCTCTTCCAATAATTTACACTCAAAACGTGAAAAAGGCCTCCACAGGTATCTGCCGTTTTTAAGTGATTGATTAGCTTGAACTTATTCACTACTGTGCAATTTTAACTGAGTTGGCCTGATTACAGTTATGTTGTAACCTTTTATATTTATATATTAAATGTGGGAGAAATTATCGCAAGTTCGACTTGCTTGCTGGTCAGGGTGCGAGGGCCCCGCTTCAGGTTGAAGGCTCTGGTGCATGGCATCGCTTAGCCCATTGGTAGGTACGCCACTGTGTTCACTAGTACTTTCTGATTCAGTTCTTGATGCACCTACTTGTAGAAATCAAATTTAATTCAGTTGAATAAACTTGCTGATGACTTTTTAAGAAAAAATAAAAAGTCTTCCAAATTTTGATAGAATTTAATTTTTTGTTTACGAGATAGAATTATATATATATATATTTGTAGTACAAATAAGAATATACATAAAGTAAAATTATTCATTCAGATCTGAACCGAAAACCATTATTTTTGGCAGAACGGAAACCGGAAGAGAAACGATATTTTTTTTTATAGTTGAACTGGAACAAAAAAAATTACGGTTCGAAGTCCTGGCTCTATATGTTTAGAAATCACTTATTCAAAGTATTATTCCAAGAAAAAAGAAAAAAAAAAAAAAAAGTGTACTCTTCCAGATCTACATTTGATAAAGAATTTGATTTCTTTTAACTGAACAATATTTCGATATATGTAGAAGTCTAATTTTTTTTTTTTCCAGGAGCTTTTTCTTATTTTTAAAGTTAACATTTTTTTCCCCAGAGTATAATGCGCACTCATGAATTTCGATCTTATTTTCTGTGTTCAAATAGTGCGTTATACGCCGGCTTTTACGGTAATTAATTGTTTCTATAACTGTTACGGTTATTTTTATTTCAGACATATATGTTTAGTTTGTTGGGTTATAACTGACAAATAATAATTTTTTTAAAAAAAAATTCTTACATTTTCGTATAATATTAGTGGTGTTTCGAAAATTTACTGAGTGCGTACCTTATACTTCCAACGCCATTGTGCTCATAAATAACGAAATAAAATGGAAAGAAAGTACAAATACATTTTTAAAACGATACCAGAACACACGTGAATATAAAGATATATATTTCTCGAAAATTAAGCCCATTTCTGGATATTTTAAAATAAACTTTAAATTACTACTACTATATGTATATATATATTCTAAGAATGAAAATGTTGGAAAAGAAATTTTTCTAAATGAGAAAGAGAGATTTCGTTAAATAATTTCTGCTACGTTTTTATACTTTTTCTTGATTATCTCTAATTGTAACTATAAGAAAGTCAATAATTAGTGTGTGAAAATTCTTGTAAAATAATATGCAAAATCTAATTAAGTTTTTGGAAATTATAATTTAATGGCTAATTTTTATTTTTGCTCGAAAACGTATTATTTTATGTCATATTTTCGTATTAATTCTCGAGCAGTAGCTTTACAGGAAAAACATACTTTAGGAAAGGAGAAAATTGATGTGCTTCGAGTGACACAACATCGATCAGTAAATACTTCTTAAGATGAATCCAAATTCCATTAATGACTATATCTTCATTATACTTGCCTGTTATAAAAACAAACTATTCTCTATAACAAACCCCCTGATGAAGGGATTCAAGTGGTACTCTATTTCAGGACTTTGATTTAAACCCTGAATGAAGATTTGTATGTGTGAGCATGTTAGAAAGGAAACCTCTAAAATAATTGCAAAAATTGAGAATTATGTGTTGATGATAACTTGAACGAATAATATGGATGTGATGTGGAAGTTAGAACAGTGAGGTGTTTCTTATACAATAGCCACGAATCACTTTATTTATAGTATTTTACTAAAGATAGAAAATAAAAATTTATGTATAAGTTTATTTATATAGTTAAGTTTATAATAGCTAAAATTTTTGCAGTATATTTAATTCTAAAATTTAAAAGGAAACAGAGTATTAGACGAATTTTTTTTTTTTTAGAAATGTGAATAAATGAGTCTTTCACACATACAAAAAACAAATCACTAATTACAAAAATGAAATTAAGCTAATAATTTAAAATATCACTTGCCTGTACAAATTCATTCTGATATAAGAACGAATTCATTTTCCTTTAAAATGTACATTAATATTACCAATAAATATATATTATAAAAAAAACATAAATTTTCTTTATTTATAAGTGACTTCTTTTTTCTTACATAAGGATAAAACTCGAAACATGTAATTCATTTTCAAAGTATTATTAATCACAGTAAATGGATTATTAAAAATTATATAACAATTTTTTTTATTTGTAATTGAGTTCCTCATTTACTAAGCTCAAATATATATTTCTTCTACAAAATTGAATCCATTAAAAATATTTTGATTTACGTGAATGAAAAAAAGAACCGATTGTTATTTTTACAGTGAAAATTTCATACGCAAGGGAATTTAGCTATTATACTCAAGACACGGAAGAAAAAACTGCCTGAAAAACAATCTCCCAAATGGGGACAAAACTTTTATGTTTCAATGAACCACTACGGCATAGAAAAATGCTATAACGCCAAACCAGGCAACCCCAATCAATGACGTCATTGCACATCTACCAATGACAAGCAACCTCTTTTCCTTTGACCATGCCGAAGAGGAATGCCCGAGGTGTGAGGAACTCAAAAAGTGCTCTTTATTTAACGCTACGCCAGTATGCGTAGTCAGACGCGCAGTTCATATGACATCTCGTTATCACTAAGTAAAGGAGAAACATCCATAATGCGCATGCTTCCCAATGTTAAAATATAAATGTAAAGTGCTTATATATCTGATACTCCTCCTTGATTGGTCAAAGTGAATACTAGAAGTCCAGTAAGATTCATAGGTTAATCCTTGATTTAGCAAAATAAAGGTTATGAAATGTTTGTCAACTTTTCGTTCGTACTGGAGTGTAGCAGCGGCAACTGGAAGTTTATTAAAATAGCATTGAAATGTTGTTAAGCGTAATGCAAAGAAAACTGTGCCAATTGCGGTAAATTTTTAAAAAATTCTATTAATTTGTACGAGTTTATTTTTAATTTCGTTGTCAAACATTAATAAAACTCAATTCTCATTATGGAAATTTTTTGAAAAATGAATTGGCATAGTAATATATTAGCTATAATATTGTTGAGAAATTTAATCAAAGTTTTTCTACTGAGTTATGAAAAGTATATTTGTTTGCACACACTCACATTCCTATATGAAAATTTAAATTATTCAAATAAATTTTAAAAATAAAAAAATATTCTCTTTTTAAAAACCTCATTTATAGAGTAATGTAACTACTTGAATGTTTTGTTTTATTATTAAAGAAATGAACCATTATTGTAAAATTTTTACATTATATGATCTAAATTATTTTCCGTATTTATAATTCAGATGTGTAAAAAAATTTTAAACTATGTATGTTACTACAAATTATATTTTTATTTTACTTGTGCATTAGCTCGTTGACCATAAGCATTGGTAAAATGACTGGCTCTTGCTAAGCAAAAGCCAATTATTTTGTCTTCTTACAATCCTGCATGGCATTTAAAAATAACAATGCTTTGTTGGTTCAGTCACAACTTGTTTGAAAATTGTTCATAGGATAATACATCAGTATTAGCTTTATTTACTATTTATCTGATTTTTGTAAAGATTTTTTTTAAATCAATGGAATTGTACTAATTCATTTTATCTCTTGATCATTGCTATTATTCAACTTTATGATGATTCTATATTTTTTGTTTTATTAATTTAAACATGTTAATTATATAATTTATTTTCTGCTTAGAAGATTAGTGGCATTCGAATTAATTATTACTAAACAAAATTTATGATGTTTTAAAGTACTTGAGAATAAAAAAAAATATCATTAAATTCAGTAATCTAGTATATAATATCTATAATTACATATAAGTTAAAAACTATTATACAAAATATTTGGCCAGAAACTAGTTTCCTTTCTTCGACCTTTTTTTCAGATTATTATTATTTTTGTACTTTTAAAATTGTTATCCATGAATTATTTTTATAGAATGTATAGTTCTTATTGTTTATAGGAACAATGGAATGGCAATTGCTTTTGGGATTTGTTGCTGACACAAACATTAGCAATATTATCTGATACAATAAGCGCATCACACATAATGATTCAAAAACATGTCACAGGGTTAATATATAAATATTGATCAAAATTTAGATTATTATAAAGTTTCATCAATTTTACTTATATATATATATTTAAAATATATTAGTATAAGCTAAGATTTGGTGTATTTTCTACATGTTGCACATAATTCATATAACTAATAAGCTCAGTGGTGTAATGTACACCCCTGTACCGTGGGAGGGGGTGGGGTTCTAGGGTACCCAAAGCCTGACTGCCACCAAGTACTTACCCTTTGTAAGATCCGGCTTGGGATCCAAAACCTAACTTTGGAGGGGGGCTTGGTAAACTCCTAGGAGAACCCCCACCCTTGGCGCCAAACCGGAAAAAGCGCCAAGCGAAAACGAAATGGCGCCAAGCAAACCCGACAACGGTGACAAGTAAATATAGCAGTATAAGATGGATGCGCAATGAAAATACATGTAAACAATACAGAAATTTAACATTTAAGATAAAAAATATAACAACAGCACTTACTTTCTTATTGTTGATCCTTCCCAAGTGGAGGGTAAAGTGTAACAACTGCTTTTAAAAAATTCTGGAAAGTCTCGTCGCTGAGTGAGTGATCGCGAGACGCCATAAATACTCAGCGAGGTAATGGTCGAACATGCCTTCTGAGTGGCTGGTGTGATTACGGAGAAAACGTTTTATTGCCGATTAACTTACTATTGGAAAACCACGAATTCTTTCTTATACTTTTGCAAACATGCGTATTCACACCTTTTTTTCGACATCTCCATTCAAATCCATCCAAAAAACAGCACTCTTTCGTTCATTTAATCCCATTTGCTCATTACATTTAGGACATTCATAACTTGAAGCAATTAATCCTTCTTTCATACACCATTCAATCAATTTTTTCTTGCTTCTAACATTCAATAACAAAAAATTCTAACGTGTATTCACTTACAAGCGCAGCCATACTTCAACCCGGTGCCCAACAACAAAATGAAATTTGAAATGCGCGCCCACAAATGACGAAAATTCTAGAAAAAAATAGGGTTGCCATATGTTGTATTTAAAAGCAAGGTTACCATGACGGCGCAATTATCGCCAACCAAAGTAATTCGCGCCAAGGGTGGGGGCTCTCCTAGGAGTGAACCGGGGGCTTTAATATTCTTCATTATGTCACTGAATAAGCTTATATTATAGACAGATAATGACACTAAATTCAAATTATCCATTATTAATAAATTAATGATAGCTGAAAGTAATGCCACTTATTTATAATATGAATAACTGAATATACATGATATTTAAAACTGCACCACCTATTTATATAACATTAGCAACCAGTAGGCTAGAATTTGGCATGTTTCTTCATGTTGTCATATTTAGATTCCTGGTCCCTATAAACTGATAAGAATCAAATATGTTTGTAATAAATAAATTAAATATTATTTTAATTTATTTATCAATCATCTCTGAATTCTTTGCTGTATATAATTATCTATGATGCCAAAGAATCTTTGTAATATTAATTATTACTGCTTTAATTCAGTATAGTTTATCAAATTGACTTTGAAAATTTTTTTTGTCTCAAATTATCTTTTTATTTGGTATTTCATATACAGTCATAAAAAATGTACTTGGGTATTAACATAACCTCAGCCAAATTTGTGTCATGTGAATTGCTTGCCATTTTCCACCAAAAAAATGTCTTGACTTTTTTTTCAAATATCATGTTGTGATTTGTGTGGTGCAAATTTTGCTGTGATGATGCTAATACATCAGTACTATAAAAAATTTTGTTTAATATACATAGATTTTTTTTATTTTGCTTATTATTTTTAACAGTTTTCATCTGAATTGACAGTAACTGCTGTAATTCCTTTTCTCGCTTACTGGTTCAATAAAAACTATTTTTATGTGGCTCAAATTTTCATGACTAAGGAATTAATTTAACCTCAAGTTTGCCTGTAGGTAATTTGAGTTTAAATTAGCTCTTTCTTAGAAGAATTTCATCATTTAGTTTATTTGTAGGCTATATAATTTTCAAACAATCATGATTCTAATAAAAAGTAGAGAAGGTTTCCTACTTTCTTCATAATCAGTCACTTTTATTCTTTAATTGAAACAGTATAACAGTTAAATGCACAGATTCTTTCCTTTTTATTGAAAAATCAAAACTTTATTTTCTCTTAAAATATTTATAAAAAAATTTAAGGTATAACTACTATATATTTCTTTATTTATCAGTTGAGTGAAATAAATTGAAAATGTCTTAGTTAATACGAGGGTGGATCGGACAATAAGTTTCCCCTGTTGACTGTGGTCAGAGTTATGCATGAAAGTCAAGACATAGAAGGCAACATTAAAAATAAGACATATTTTTTATTTTTCCTCATAAGTAGGTAGTATATTAAGACATTTGTCATACTGCTTGATAAGCTTCAAAAAACCCTCCAGTAAAAACTCAGGGCTTTGCATACGGAAGAAGCGTTTAATGGCTTGTTTGATTTCAGTTCTGTTTCTAAAGTGCCTTCTGGCAAGATTCTTCTTCAAAGCCAGAAATAGATAAAAGTCACTTGGTATGAGATCAGGACTGTATGGAGGATGGTGTAGGCTCTCCCAACCGAGAATTGCAATGTGGTTTTGTGTTGCCGTCATTGAGTGTGGTATAGCATTGTCATCCAACAACAGAATGCCAGATCTGAGAAGCCCAGGACGCTTTTTCTGAATCACCTCTTTCAATTTTGACAGGGTGTCACAGTACAGCGTAGGTACGCTGACACCCTGGTTCCAACCTCCAAATAGTCAAAGTAAACGCTTCTTCCGTATGCAAAGCCCTGAGTTTCTCTGCAAGGTTTTTGAAGCTTATCAAGGGGTATGACAAATGTCTCAATGTACTTATGTGGAGCAATAAAGTTCTGTCTCATCTTTAATGTCTCATTCTATGTTTTGACTTTCATACACGACTCTGACTGCTTTTGACAGGGGAAACTTATTTTCCAACTCATCCTTGTATTTTTATTCTAAATGTTAAAAATTATTAAAAATCTTAATATTTTTATTAAAAAACTGTAATCTCATATTTTATATAATCTATGTGATAAAAGAAAAACTAATCTTTTGTTATTTTTCAAATTTATTGCAGGTGCTCTAATTTTACAAGCTTTTCTAAAACATTCATTAGACAATCAAAAGATTCAAAGTTTTCATTAAGAAATGATGGAAATATAAATGAAGTGTCTGAAGTCGTAACATCTAGACTAAGTCCTAAATGTTTGATCAAGCCATTTATATTTACTGTTTCTGTAAGTGTATAAAGAAATGTACATAAAGACTAACAAAAAATATTTTTATCAATTTTAATTATTTTCTACATTAATGAAAAATATAATTTGTCCGTATAAATGTCTTTTTTACCTTCATGCATGAGTTAGAAAGCCTTTTTTTTTTCTTTTTCTTCCTACTGTAATGAGCTTTGATAACTCAAAATTATATACAAGTAAAAACTTGTAAAATTTTGTGTTGAAGTTGAATTAATGGTTTCTATGTTGAAATTTTATGCAATATATTAACTTATGTAATGTTTAAAATTTCTTAACTAAATGTGAAAATATTAATATTAGTAAGTATTGGTTGGTTGTGATACAATCAGTCTTTGGTTTTTCTACAAATGATGAAAATTCATTACAGAAGTGAATTGTATAGAAAAATAACAACCTGCTATTTGCAAATGTAATGTAATATGTTTTAATTACAATGCTAGTAAGATTAAAGAAATAATAAAATGTAAAAGTTTCTTTATTTGTGAGTTTTTTTATTTCATATTTTTAATTAATATTTGGTTAAAGGAGGTATTGAGATTTGATGTACAAGTAATATCTAGATTCTCCATCATCTTTATTTAAATGGCAATGACCAAAAAAATTTTTAAAAACTCTGTCTGCTGGCTAAATTTTAAAGTTATATCCTGAAGAATCTTATTTAGAAAACTTTTCACAATTTGAAAAATAAAGTTTTTAGTTTCTTTTTTTTTACTAAATTTTGACTCATTATGTAATCTGTCTAATATTGTCAATGTTGCATTTCATTTAAGTGTGACATTCCTTAATTTCATTGCAAAGTAAATCTTTGTATTCTAAAAAATATGTATTACTTTTTTTCAAAAGTGATTCGTCTTTGATTTATATGTAATAAATAATGGAATAAAAAACATTAACATTTCAATTAAATCCTATTTATATTTAGATTCAAATATTTTTGTCAAATTTCACTGAAAATAGTTTTTTTTTTAAGAATCTGGAAAATTTTATGTGAATGCATGTTTGCCTTACTTTCTGTTAATCTTTTCTTTTTAGTTTAGTGGTTGTTGTTTTGTTGCTACTACAATTTGGCAGTATGAAGAAATGAGAAAGTTTGCACATCATTTTATGGGCAGTCAATCATTATTTAAATCTTATGGACCAGAATATAAACGATCTGAATTTCGAAGACAGGTGTTGTAGATAATTTCTTTAAATTAAATTTTTATTTAAATTATTAAGTAGTTAAGATACTTCAAAATTGTTTTGTGTAAATTTCATTTTATACTTTTATCTAAAATATCTAATTTTAATCCAAAAAGTAATAACTTTATTTAAAATTTTCTAGTAAAATAGTCATTTAGAATTTAATTGAACTATTTTTAAAACCTATAATTTCATATTAAATATTATATCCATTTTACATTCAATAAAAGTCACTTTTAAATATGGATGTATTAATTTCTTTATACATATAATTTTTCAATAGCTTTATGTTGATGAAGAAAATGTAAAATTTTATTTCAACATTTTAATGTAGAACATAAAAAAACTTAAAAAATACATATTAAAAAAAAATTTCACACAAAAATTTAAGTTTATTTAGTTAAAATGTTGCAAATACCTGTATTATTCAAATTTTTGCTACTTTCATATTCCGCTGGGTTTTGCAAATAATCTAAATGTATTTTTTGTCGTCATAAAACAGCATGAAGTTCAATAATAATTAAAAAGTAATGTCAATAACATATTAATACATGAATTTCCATTTTTATATGTAATATGATTAAAATTAATTATTTGACGTAAATATTATCAACAAATAATGGAATCTGTTGGACATAGTACTTCTAATGTTTAAATTTTTAAGAATGGTACACAAATGTGTCTTATTGTACTCATTTATCTATTACCCTTCTAACTGTGTTAAAGTGTTTTTGATTTTTTATAATTTAATAAATAAAATTTGTTAAAAATATTTGGTTTGAATTACCGTTCCAGCATATAACACACACCTTTAACACAAAAATTAGGATCAAAATTTATGGATGCATGTTATATGCCGGTTATACAAATGAGAGCTTTAAAAATAAAAAAAGTGGAGCATTGAAAAAATTAGATTTCTACATAAATCAAAATACTGTTTGTTTTTTAAAAAATGACGTTCTTTATGAACTTAGACAGTTTTAGTTTTAGAAAAACAGTATTTTTTCTACTGCTTTGAATAATACCTTGAATTAAAGACTTCAAAACATAAGAACATTGTGCAAATACATTGTAGCTTTCTTCATAAAAATAGGGGTGCACGTTACACGGCGAATATACCTAAAAATTAAAAATTATAGCTTGAAAGTATAAGTGCACGCTATATGCCGTATTTTACGGTATGTAATATTCAGTAATCAAATTCACCAGTTTCAATTTCATATTTTTATGTCTTAAAACTATAAATTTTAAATATTTTATCTTTATATTCATAGAAAATGAGAAGTCAATTATTTAGACTTCTTGTCTTTTTCAAAAAATGGTACATTTTCTTTTTGATATCTGATTCTTGATTATATTTTTTTGCAATCATAAAATTACAATAAGTTTCCAAAATGTCTGAAAAACTTTAATTATTCAAACATTAATATTTGTTGGTAATGTAATTGGACGAAAAAAGTCATCCTAAATATTTTATATTTGAGATTTATACTTCATATTAAAATAGAGATTTATCACATTAAGCTATTTTTTTTCTTTTTTTAAAATTCCATTGTGTTTTCATATTATTGTAGATAAATGCTTGGTGGAATCAGCAAAGTGAAGGTCAAAAAGTTGCCATAGCAATATTTGGAATTAATTTATGTGTGTTTCTATTATGGCGAATACCAGCTTTCTACCCATTCATGACTCAGTATTTTTGTGCTTCTCCTGCTCTAAGTATTACTTGTTTATGTACCATTATAGATGAAATTTTATAAATTTTCTTTATTTAGTAAACATGTTGCCAAAATGTTTATAATATATTCAATAGTTTCTTGTTCAGTACTGTAAGTATGTTATGTGATATATGCATTATTTTATGATTTGGTATACTTATTTGAACTTGCCCCTGAGTTCTAGTAAGAATTTATATAATTAAAGTGATCAATTTCAAATATGATTTTAGAAGTGCACACAATGTTCAGATATAATGAAAGGTTTTGTTTAATAAAGGTATTGTTGATGTTAATTTAATGCAGTGATCTTCAAATTGTGTTTCATGGAACCATGGGGTTCTGCAAGGTATACCCAAGTGTTCCATGAGTCACAATAAAAAAATCCAGAAGAAATAAATATGTATGCAAAATGGATTCACGTTCTCTACGAAATTTGTATAGTTACAAGTATATAAAGCTCATCCTGTTCATCAAAACTAAAAATTTTATTTATACATAATAACTTGATTTTGCAATACTTTTAAAACTTTTATTACAATATAATAAAATAATATAAAACCTTTTATCTTTATATATACTAGATTGTGAATATTCTATTATTTACTACCTCAGGTTCCACAAGATCATTTTATACTCGTTACTTCACACAATGTCTTGCAAAACTTAATATTTTTCTAATGGAAAATGCACCTTTTTTACATTTGTGGAAAGTAACACCTATAATGAAAAAATGGAAACAACATATCAACTGAGAGTTGAAGTTAAAATTAAAATTTAAGCAAGAACAGTTTCTAAATTTTAGGTTGTAAATTCTCTCTGTCTCTCTCATACAAAATACATGGGGTTTCTCACACAGCTAAAAACATTTTAATATCATGGTGTTTAAGTGAAATATATTTCTCAACGTAATTTGCTACAAAAGCAAATTAAGCACGGAATATGTAATGCAATTGCATTTAATTCCAATAAATCTAGACTTCAACAGTTCATGTGATAAAAAGGCAAGCACATATCCCAGCCACTAAATTTAATTCATGGATAGGTGACACTTGAGACACAAATTAATATTATTAATGAGTACATTATATTTAAAAAAATATATTAGAATTTTTTAATAAGAAATGCAATACTTTTTTAAATTGCATTTACATAAAGAGCCTATAACATGTTGATCTACCTTAAATATTATTTTGAGATATATTCTTCAAAGTATGTGTGTATGGAATGGGGTTTCACAAAAACACTTTCTAGCTCTAGGGGTTTCGTGATTTCAAAAAGTTTGAAGACCACTGATTTAATGTGTCAAAACACAGAGAACTTGATGAGCTGGATTAAAATAAATAATGTATTGTTTTATTTTTGATTATGAGAAAAATTTATTCCAGATTTTTTTTAAGAACCAAAATAATGTTTTGGCCTACTGTTTTTAAATTGTGGATTCCGATTGTATAAATGCTATAATTTTTTTGCAAAATTAAAACAAAAAGTAAAACAAAATGTTCTACAGAAATTCTGAAAATTTTTTGAAGGATTGTCTTTTATTATATTTTCAAGTTAATTGAAATTGTAAAATCCTTATTTTCTCTCATTTTTGAGCATGCATAATATTTTTAGATGAACAATTATGCATTTTATAGCTACTAATTTTCCTGTAAGTAAATAAACAAAAAAAATTTTGCTTTTAGATAAAAAAAAAATCAAATATTGAAAGTAATCTTATGTGTTTCTCTTGAATTGTTTATTACATTACTAGTTACCTCTTTTTAAAACTGTTATAGGAACTCACATTATATGGTTTATAGCAACAACAAAAAAAATTGTGATTTTGTAAAACCTTTCTTTTATTACTGTATTTATGCAAATATGTAAGAAGATTAGGAATATACATTATATATATATATATTATATTGGATCAAGAAAAAAGAAATGCTTCTATGTCAATAATCAGAAATATTATTCTTTTTGAAAAGCTAATAAACATTTTTCTTATACTTCTGTTCTGCATTTTAAGTTATTACAGTGATAGTTTAAGAAGAAAAATATCTCATTAGAATTTTGTTTTTTGATCTAATAATTTAATCAACATTTTTGGGCTAATATGTGTTGATTTTCAATACATATATGATTTGTTCAGTGTAATAAAGTATGCATTTACAACATTTTTTAGTATACAAGAAAAAACTCTTCATTTTTTAAAAGATTCTGATTGCCATATTATTAAAAACTTCAAACAAATATTCTGTAATTTTTTCATGTATTGATTGCTGTAAATTGATTGAAAACCCCTGAAAATATTAAGATATATATATATATATATATATATATACTAGCCATTACCCACCGCTTCACTGGGTATTTCAGGATGTTGTATATATGTATACTGTTTACATATATATTAATTATTGATATCTAGCATTAAGAATTCGATTGTATTGAAAAATATATTTATAGCTGTTACACTCTCGCCCCTTGATATAAAAAGAACATAAATTATAATATCTAATTTCTATTTATATCTAAAATAGAAGTAGAAAGATATTTTTCACTCACTTAACCTAATAATCAAGTGGATTTCCACCAAAGAAACTTTCAGTGGATCTCTACTCCATAAAATAAACATTTGTGCTAAATTTCAAGTCTAAATCTAACAGAGCAAAAACGGAATTTTTATCATCAATACCTCGTTGACAGCATTCTTAGCGGATTCCAATTCAACAAAAGAAGCATGCAATCCAAATTTTATTATTATAGTCTTAGCAGTTCAAAAACGGGAATTTTGTCTATCAATATGCCCCAATAACTCTCCCCGCTTCCCCCTGGAGTTGATTTCCGTAAAATCCATTCTTAGTGGAACCCTATTCAACTATAAAGAAAAGTGCTCAACAAATTTAAAGTAAATGAGTTAAATTCAAAAACAGAAATTTTTCCTATAACACGCCTTTATCCCTCGCAACCCCACTCCTTTGGGGGTCCGTTTTCGCAAAAATCTTTGTAAAAGGAACTTTATTCCATGAACGGAACATACCTTCTAATTTTCAAGCAGGTGGTTCTGTTAGTTGAAAAGCGGAAATATTTATCTATTACGCCCCTTAATCCCCCTCAGTGACCCTTGGGGATCAATTTTCCCCCAAACTATTTTGTAGCGGATCTCTACACCATGAAAGGAATTCACTTACCAAATTTTAAGACTGTACGTCTAATAGTTTAAAAATGGAAATAATTATCTATAACGCCCCTTAAGCCCCTGCAACGCTACTTAGGAAACGATTTTCACAAAACACATCTTATAGCGGATCTCTACTTAATGATTGGAATCAGCTTACTAAATTTCGATATTTTACGTCTAATAGTTTAAAAAAGGAGTTAATTGCCTATAATGCCACTTATTTCTCTACAATGCCACTTGGGAGTGGATTTTGACAAAACCCATTTTGCAGTGGATCTGTACTCTATGAAAGGAATCCGCTTACCAAATTTCAAGACTGTACGTCTAATAGTTTAAAAATGCAAATAATTATGTATAACGCCCCTTAAGCGCCCTCAATGCCCCTTGGAGATCGATTTTTGTAAAAATCTTTATGTAGGGAATCTCTATTTTATGAAAGAAATCTGTGTACTAAGTTTCACGACTGTACATCTAATAGAATAGTAATGGAAATAATTATCTATAACGCCCCTTAAACCCCTGTAACACCCCTTGGGGTTCGAACTTTGCAAAATCCATTCTTAACTGACGTCTACTCCATGAAGGGAACCTACCTACTAAATTTCAAGTCTGTAGGTTTAATAGTTGCGGAGATTTTTTGATTAGTCAGTGAGTGAGTGAGTCGCTTTTCTCCTTTATATATATAGATGAATAACATTAATTTGCAGTAATTATTGCTGTAAATTTTTGTTCAAACATCATTTTAAATCTGTTTCACTCTATTACTTGGTAATTATCATATTAATGTAAAATTTTGTGTTTATGAATTTCTTCTTTCTTTGACTAATAAATTTTATATTTCAGAGGGATCATGTTTGCCAATGTTTTTATCAACATTTAGCCACTACTCCTTTTTCCATTTAGCTATAAATATGTATGTGTTGTACAGCTTTTCTAGTGGTGCTGTTTCATTTTATGGCAAAGAACAATTTGTAGCAATGTATTGTAGTGCAGGTAAAATAAATTTTCAATCAGATAATTTTTTTAAGAAAGTTTTCAATTTACGCTATATTATAACTATATTTAAAATGTTTTATTATAGTTTTGAAAATTCCTTTTCTGCATTTTGAAATCAAGGCACCATTCTGCATACATAAGAATAATATTTTGATTTAGAATCTTACATTAAAAAAATCCATTTTAAAATTCCTTTACCACATTATTATCTATCCTAAAATTATATTTTCCTTCCCAGAGTGTTATATGTTATGATTATTTGTAAGATGCGCTGAAAAGATGATGAGTAAAAATAATGCTACTGAAGTTTTTCTTGTGAATTGTTTGTTAGTGTATGAACCTGGAACTCTGTTTTTCATGCCACTTTTATTTCCTCCTCCCTTTATAATCAATATGTTATATTTTAAATACCATATAATTTTTTTTATGGACTAAGGAATTAAATTATTTTCATTATGATGCATTTTTATGTCTATGGCTTGTACAATATTTTAAAAGCTCTGTGAAAAATAAATTAGTCATTTTATTCAATTCATAAATCTATTATATGAAAACAAAAATTTAAAATTGTGATTGAAATTTATTTCTAAAGATTCACATTCGTATTACTTATATATATATATATATATATATATATTATACTTTTATATGCTTTTTAATATAAATTATCTCCTCTGTTTCATTGCTATTTGTTTATTCGATTTTTACTCAGCAAAGCTAATGATATATGAATTTAACAGATTCTTGCTTGTTTCTGAAAGATTAAAAAATATACATTCTGTAAAATGGAATTAAATGTAGTAACTAATAAATACAGTTGTATAATTAAACAAAAAATATATAAAAAAATGTTCATTTGCTTCAGATTAATTTGAAATACAGTGGAAAACTGTATATTTTCTGTTAAAAGAAATGAGTTTGTAAAATCAATGTTGTTTGCTTTTTAGAGTGTAGAGTCACACTTATTCTATTTCTAGTGTGGAATTTCCAGTTTCATTCTAGTATTTTTCTAACTCAGAAAACTGTGTTCTTATATATGTAATTTGGAGACAAATACATACATACACACTTACACATGCATATATATCTATATGTATTGATTATTCACAAAAATTTTATATAATTATTGTGTTTTTATGTTTTGATTGTGTTTTCTTCTGATGATTGCAGGAGTTATATCATCCTTTGCTAGTTATGTGTTCAAAGTTACTTCAGGAAGATTTGTTACATCTTTAGGAGCTGTATGTCATTTTTTACTTACTAATTTATTTAAATACTAATAATTTTTGCTATGATTTGTTACTTAATGAAAATTAGATTTTAATTTATATCTTCATAGCTTAAAAGTTATTTTTAAAAAAAGTATTATGAGTTAAATTATATATTTATAATTGAAAACTCTTTAAGTAATTTTTCTTCCAAAAATAAATACAAATCTTTAGTAATTTTCAAATATTATCAAAGTTCCTATGAAATATAGTTTATCAAAGGAGACTTTTATGTAATTTATTTCAGAATTACACTTGTAAGTTTTTGATTGATTTAATTTTTATGAAAAATATTGAGAATATGTGCAAAATGTCCTTGATATGTTTGTATTTATTTTTTCTTCATGAATATCACATGCAAATTTGTTTTAATTTTTTTGACTGTATATTGTAACTGTATTTATTGTTTAAATGTTAAATATAAAAATATTTCTTAATTATTCTGTGAGAGTTTTTTAGAAATTAAGTTTTGTCACTTTTTTTTAGAGATAAGATGTTACACCAAGTTAAATAATTGCCTTAAAAAACCACATCAGTTATTGATTCAATGACAGAAAAAGCATTATTGTAAGAGGAATGACACATGCATAGAGTGCTGAAAAAGTGAGGCATGCCTATGTTATTTGAGCTCAAATCATTATAGCAGACAGACATTTGTTGACAACATGGTGGCCGATGGAAGCATGTGCTTTTATCCGGTATAACACATGGCCATTGATACTGAACCTGTGGCCCATAGGCCATATTTAACCTGTCGGCCTTTTCTGAGTGGCCTAGTCATGGCTCATTGCACTAAGAATGTAAGTTATTTGAGAACAATGTACTAAAAATTTAGTGGGAAATCAAGCATTCAATTATGCTATCAATTTGCTTGTTTTGATTGTAGAATATAAACAAGAGGTTTGGTTATGGTTGAAAGGAAATTATAACTACCCCATAACAGTAAAAATGCATAAAATTCAAACTCAGTGGCGCAACAGCACATGAGGGCCAGAGCCTACTGTGCCGATCCCAGTATATGTGACCATTGCGTTTTAAGGACAGTGCACATGAGGCACATCTCTTCAAGCCATGTTCAGGGAGCATCCCTCCTGCTGCCAAATGGCTGGGAGCAGACACCCCTCACTGACTGATTTGTACAAATTTCAGTTCTGCTTTTTAAGAGATGTTAACGAAGGTGAGTGGTCTTTTCCCACCGTCCATCTCTTTACTTCATCTATTCTGCTATGGTGGGCCCGGTTTCCTAAAGCCCACCATCCATGGTGTCCATCCTTCACTGCATACCAAGGTGGGTTGCCAACCTCACCATCTCATCTACCAGGGTGAGTTGCTAGTCCACCATCCATCTCCTTACTTCAACTACTCTTTGACGGTAGGAAATGCTAGCCATCCAATCTCATTCAAAATCCCAGCTTCCCTTCAGCTCTACTCCAAGTCCATATATTCAGACTGAAGCAGCTCTCTACATGCACTCTAAAAATGCATAAATATAAATATTTGTGTGTGTTTATTTGATATAAAGGTTAATATAGTTTTAATGTAAAAGTCAATAATGAGTTTTAATATTTTGATCAATTTTTTCTTTGTTCAATGTTGCTTTGGTGTTATAATGTCCCCACCCACCCCCATTATTCTCATGTTATGACCCACGTAAGATACCTATCATTTGTGTGAGGCTTGGCGGGAGAAAAGGTGGAGTATCCCCCGGAACTAGTGTGTCCTTCATTCATTAACATCCAGTGACCCTATATAGAGAAAAGGTTATGTCTTGTCAAATTGTTGTTCACTGGTGTGTTGCATGCTCAGTGAAGGAAAAAAAACCCATTGAGAATGAATTTTGCAATGGGCATCTCTCCACGTCCACAAATGAAAAGAACTTTGCAGGCTGTGTGACAAAACCTGTATTTTCACTGATATTTACCTGAGGGGTATCTTCAAACTGATTTACACTATTAAAAATGTGGTAGCTCAATGTTGGTAGTGAATATGTCAAAAATTAGTGCAAGGTATGTTTTTCATTTTTTGCAGTAAAGTTTCTGTGTGAAAGCAGTGATGAACTTACTTACAGAATGCCCCTTGTATAATTATTTTAGTTTGCTTATGTGATAATGTTTCCTACATTTTATTATTTTTTATTTTTATGTTAATAATAATATTTTAAACTACTATTTTTCTTTTAGTCAGGTGCTCTAATGGCCATACTCTCATCAATGTGTTTTCAGTTTCCTAATACACCACTTCAGATAGTTTTCTTACCATTTTTTACCTTTTCAGCTGGCAATGTGAGTTAGTTATATATATATTTATTAATCCATATTTAAAATAATTTCTTAAGTAGTTTCTGTCAGAAGTATGGATATTTTCTAATTATTAAATAAATGAGTTAAAAACATTAGAAGTATTTGTATCAAATCTTTTTAAAA
This sequence comes from Trichonephila clavipes, assembly GCA_019973935.1. NCBI lineage: Eukaryota > Metazoa > Arthropoda > Arachnida > Araneae > Nephilidae > Trichonephila > Trichonephila clavipes. The sequence goes on from BMAU01006624.1 coordinate 19,099, forward strand.
GAGAAAATGTTTATTCGCTTAGAATTAAATACATTAAGATATTATATCAATATGAATTTAGCTATCAAGTTAAATTTATTGAAATACCTTTTACTGTATAAATTGTAAGTATTTTGCAAGTGTCATGAATAAAATTTACATTATTTATACTAAGTTTTCTATTTATACAATTTTTAATATACAAAATGATGCAAATCTGCTCATAAGAAAATTTTTATATTAGAAATCAAAGAACAGAACATTTGAATGGGTGAATTCTGATAGAATTTTAGAGACTATTCAAAACTTTTCATTGTAACATATTAATAATTACTTTGGAAAATTATATTTTTCAATTCATATTAAAAAATTTCTAAAGTTATTAATATTTTATTTTTATTTAGCAGTAAATGTGCTTTAAAGAGTTGTCCTATTTTTAATTTTTAAATCGTTATTTATCATATTCATGATTTATAAAAAAATTTTAATGCTGTTCAATATTTAGGGATATTGTTTATCTTGCTTGAATAATCCTTAATTCTATTTGTTTATTTTAATAGTAATTTGTATTATTATTTGTCTATATTATGTGTGCTAATAATACTTTTTTTAAAATTAGGCAATAAAAGCTGTTATGGCACTTGATCTAGTGGGTCTTCTAGCTAAATTGAAACTATTTGATCATGCAGCTCATTTAGGAGGAGCTATTTATGGACTGTAAGTTTTTAATCGAATATAAATTTTAAAATATTTTTCAATCATTCAAGAGTTTTCATCATAACACTTCAAGTTGGGCTGTTCGGTTCCCTCAAATGTGGTGTTGCTCTGCCTTATTTACCTATTCATATTCTCTTCATGCATAGTAAGATGAGAAAAAATTTATAACTGTTTACAGTATTATATCATTAACTGTTATATTATTGCCATTAACTGTAGTGCAGCTAGAATACAGTTAATACAATTAAAATTTAAAATATTGTATATAATTTTGAACCTTATGTTTTCAATGTGATATACTGGTATATCCAAATATTTTGTAAAAATTATATATTTATTGTTAGCATTTGAACTTCCTTTAAAATTGTTAAGTATTTTGTTTTAGAATATATGTGGTCTTTTTTTACTTGAAATACTAAAAGTTTATTTTTATTTCTAGTTTATATTTGATATATGGGCAAGATTATATATGGAATAAAAGAGAGTTTATATTTACTTGGTACCATAATATAAGAGACAGGAAGGAATAGTAATGTAAGTATGGGTTTTTAGTTCTGTTTTTTTATATAGTTCTGAAATACCAAATAATTTCAGATTTGAACTTAAAAGTTAATGTGTGTGTGTGTGATTACATTTAAAAATATCAATAAGTACTAATGTATTTTTCATGTACTACCCTTATATATTGTATTGTGTTGCAATTACTAATAATATCATACATTAAAAATGACAGGTGGGCAAAACTGCCTGGATTGCATTAATTTTTTCTTTTAACGAAACTGATAACACAACATATTCTTGTTTATTTTACTAAACTGGGAAAATTGTATAGGGTCTAATTTCAATTATTTTGTGACTTTTGTATTATATTCAAATAATATGATTTGCAGACCCCTGCATTAGAAAATGCTACTACCTCTTCTCCTGAGAAATTTGCTTCGAACTTTTTGTGAGGAAACACAATGTTACTCTATAAACTTCTTGTTGATTAGCTCTTAACTGTGCCCTTTTGTAAGCTCATTTATGATTATAAATGTATGGTCTTAGTTAAAGACACAATCTTGTGATCTACAGACTTCTGGTAATACCTCAAAATCCCCTCCCTCCTCTCTTTTTCTTTCTGGTTTCTATACTTTAAAACATACAACCACACACACATATGTCTGAATACAAGTTTTGAAAAATGTGAGATCACAGTGACACTAAGATATCTGTGGAATGAAATTCATATAATATACCCACAATCCCAGACTTTCCTCTTTATCACTCATGCAATATGTTGCTTGTTAAACAAATAATTTTTTTTAGTTTCTTTGCTAATTGTACAAAGTGTTTGCTTAACAAGGTTTTACTGTGTGTGTATGTGTAATTCAAATTTTTAAATACAGTCGGACCTCTATGTAACGAAGTCGCTAAGTTCCAAAAAAAAGTTCGTTATATAGAGATTCATCTTTTAATATAACTTTATAAACCCCATGAAACAAATTTTAAATTCATAAACACAATATATTTTTAAAAAAGTAATTATTCACACCTATTTTAAAATTAGTATATGTTTATTTTATGTATTGTACCCATAAAAAAAAGAAATAAAGAAAAACTGTAAGGAAAACAAGAAAAAACAATGTCAAATGTGTCACTGTATTTTCAAAATTAAAAAAAAAATTATATTAAAATTAATGAATTTTAAGGAAATTTTATAATTTAAAGCATACAGGTAATATTAAACATGCATTATTTTATAACTGGAACACGGGACAATTCCACTGAGTGTTAAAGGGGATATCGAAGATGTTTCTGGTGAACTGGACAATGGCTGTTAAAGGTTGCACTTCTTAGGTGAAGCGTTTAGAACTCTTGCTCTCGGGTAGTTAGGATTTAATAAAATCAGTTCAAGATTTATGACCATCATAAAATGTGTTGAAAGAGAGAGTAACTTGAAATGTTCAGAAACCTTTTAAAAATAGGAAGAAAAAAAATTGAATCACAAAAAAAAAAGTTTGTTAAATAGAAACTGCACTTCGCTATAGAGAGGTTATCTTACGAAAAAAATCGTGAAATGTTCAAGGTTCCAGGAAAAAGTTTGCTATATAGAAAAATTCGCAATATAGAGGTTCGATTATATATTGTTTCTTTTCATTTTTTGAAAGTTGATATTAATTTTCATTTGTTTGTGAATTTTAAAAGATGAACTAATTATATTTACAGAAATATGTTTTTAATTATTACTTTATGAATTTAATGTTTTATGTTGTTTCAAATCAAAGAATATTATAATGAAAATATTTTTTTTAGGGAAATGAAAATACTACTGTGCTGAAAGGGATCTTTATCAAGTGTTATACGCTAGTTTTACTTCAACTCATGTGACCTGTGATAAATTATAAGAAGAATCCTAAAATGTGAAGAAAATTGATTGTTATCTTTAATACTCCCAAGACCCAAAGCTGCATGGTTTTTATAATACTTTGTACGAAGTGTGAAATAAATTATGTTTTTATAATATTTCAGCAATTAATCCTATTTCTGATGCTTTTGTTTGAAGAATATTAATAAAAATGATTTATAAGTAACAGAAAATCACTGATTGTTTCAAGACTAGGTTTGGAGATAACTGTTCCTCTAGAGATCAAAAGTTGTTTCCTAATAACAGATTAATGAAGAGTTATTTTCAAAAGAACTGTTCATCAGATCTTCAAACATAAATAGTGAAATATCCAAATGCAGATAATTGTACAGGAATACCTCATTTAGTGTGGCTATACTCACTGTGGACCCTGCTGTAATGCTGTTAGTAATTTGAGTGATAAATTTCAATCAGTACTAATTGATTTGCTATTACATAACTAGGAAAAATTTTGCACCAAAATATTAGTATCAAAATGTTGCTATTAAAGTACTATTGCTAAAAAGAATAATGCTGATTGGTCAAAATCAGTGATTAGTGTGTGTGTATGCAAACTTGATTGCCCAAAGAAGGAGATTGTGACAGATAGTCCACGTGCTTCAATCTTTACGTTAGCTTTATCCCATTCATAGCAGTTATTTTTGCAATCCAATTTTCTCTCTTTTTAAAATTACATATATCATTCTTTGACTTTTTTATGATGAGTAAGAAACAAAAATTAATAGTTGTCGTGAAACTTGGACTTGATTCAGCTTTGACTCATTGGATGTTGCCAATGTCATGGAGTTCATTCTAATGGACTCTAAGGTTCTTGATGAGGAATCCCTCATCTGCTCAGAACATGCTTACTAGGGAGAAACAGAAATTGAAGATAATATGCAGACAGAAAAAACTTTACATTGAATAATATTGAAGAATTATTCAATGTTTTTGGAAGAGCTTGTGAATTAATCGAAGAATGATCCAAATGAAAAAAAGCTTTTGAATGAGACAAAAATTAGAAAATATTTTTGATTGCTGTAGAAAAAAAATGGGTGGGGAATTGGTGTAAATAACTTTGATTTTTTAATTAAAATTTTCTTTTTCATTTTGTAAACATTGAGCTATAAAAAAATATTCTACTGTGCCGCACGTTCATTTTCATCCTTTAATAATGTTCCATTTAAGTAAATACACAAATATTTCCATCTTAAGAAATTTGATTTGAATGTATAATTTATTTTTCTGTATAGATTGTGTTTCACTCAGTACAGATTCATTTAATGCTGTACCTTTGGAGGATCTAATAGCTCTAAGAGGGTATTCCTGTATGTAATTTGTTTTTAATTATATGTGATACTTGTAAGTAATGTTTAGTTTGAAATTAAAAAATGTTTTGGTTATAAACCAATCTGTTTAAAAAATTATTTTTTTCCAACAAAAAAGTTATTTACTTTTAGAATTTAAAATATTGCACTTGCAGTGATTAAAAAACAATTTATCTGTGCTTTTGTTAACTCAATGTATATGAAAAAAGTCAGAGTTAGGGATGTTGAAAACTGTCTTTTGGAAAAAACATTTTGCATTCAAAATCTTTAAAAAATATTTCAACTAGTCTGTCTGTAGTTTGAAATTGAAAAACTGACTGCTCCCAATATAAACAATACTAATTCCAATCTGGTTGTTAGGGTTGAAACTGGTAATTTTCCATTGTTATTATGGTCCATTAAATCAGTCGTGGCCCAAAGTCCTCATGTTGGTTTGGAAGCTAGGAAAGTGGGATGTGGCTCAGGTGTCATTCTAGTCTCTTGAACACAGTTCAGAATTATGAGGTTCTTCGCCAGTTGTCTTTGTGTTGCTTTAGAGGAATGGCCCTCACTGAACCCTGGGGTTCCATTAGTCACAATAAAAAATCGAAAAGAAAATTATAAATGTGTTTGATAAATGAATTCATGTTCTCTGTGAGATACTTATATATCCACAAGTATCTAAAGCTCAACCCAGTCATTAAAACTGAAAATTCTATTTATATGCAATAACTTTATTTTCTAAATCTTTATTGTAATATAATAAAAGAACATCCAAACATTTTTTCACTAGATTGTGAATATTCTATTGTTTACTATCTTGGGTTTACAAAATAATTTTATCCTTGTTGGTATAATGTTTTGCTCAATTAAATAGTTTTTTAATGGAGAATACGCTTTTTTTACTTTTGAGGGAAAAAACACCCATAAGGAGGACAGGGAACAGCTTATCGACATATGAACAGATTCAATCCATATTCAATAAAGAGCAGCTTCTAAGCTTAAATTACAAATTCATGCTAAATACTCAGAATTTCTCAAAAAGATTTAAGTATTTTAATGCCCTTCTGAATAATGTATTTAAGTGAAAAATATTTCTCAACATGCGTGGCTAGAAAAGCAAAGCATAGATTTCAACAGCGCAACATCCCAGTTCCTAAATATAATGCATGGATAGGTGACATTTGGATTATAAATTAATATTATTACATAATGAGTAAGTTATATTTAAATTCTTTTATAACAAATACAATACTTTTTTCTAATTGTCTTTACATAAAACACCTATAACATTTTGATTAGCTTAAATATTATTTTAAGATATATTCTTCAAAATATGTAAAATAGGGTTCCCCAAAATACCTTATACAGTTCTAAGGGTTCAGTGAGCCAAAAAAGTTTGAAGACCACCGCTTTAGAGTAAGACGTTTACAAATTTTCACTGGCTCGCTCTGTTATTATAACATAAAGTGGTGGTTTAGATATGATTGACAGAAATATTTTATTATATACATTATCTTCATTTTTAAATAATTTTTTAATGGTTCCTGTGTGTAACCTCAATAAAAGTATTCCTTTTTATAGTTTTTTGTGAAAAATCTTATTTTTAAATTAAAATCTTTTGCTTCATGTAGAAAAAGACATTGATTTGATTTTTACTGTACTCTTACCTAATAATAATTTTGAATTGTAATATATAAAACAAATTTTTATTGATGTAGCCTCTTTTTCTTCAATAAAAATTATTTTGCCAAAATCTCAATACAAATATCATTAGCAGATGTTTGTGAACGCTGTTCTAAAGAGAATGCTACAACTAATAGTGGAGGTTTACATAAATTTTGTTGAGGATGCTCAGATGGTGGATTTAAGTTAATAAAAAAAAAGTTACAGACTGAAAATTTTCCCCACGTAGAATTACATTCAATCAATAACAATTAAAATTTCATTAATCAAAGAATATATGAAACACAATAAACAAATGGTATATAACATACTCCAAAAAAGAAAATTTTCAAACTCAATGAATAATCAGCATTAATTGTCCAAGAGCAAAATGCACATATTTCCAATGCCACATTCAACATTTCCCTTAGCTTTTATTTTCACTACACTAACCGTTCGATTCTGTATCAGAGAATATCTTTATAATATGGCCTAAGCTCCATTCATTCACATGAAGGTTGTTGTCCTTTATATAAGAATCATTGCATTTAATTTCCATAGTCTTTACTAATTATTTTGTTTTTGTAAATTATTTAAATAGTCGCGAGATCATGTTGTCCATATCCCTTTAACTAATTTCGTCAATATTTGCTCCGGAGAAAGTACGCTTTTCGATGTAATTAAAAAGTTTGGTTCCGAAATGGAAGTGATGGGTTTTCCAACCAAAAAGTATCCTAGAGTTACCGTTTCCAAGTTGTCAATATTATCTGATAAAGGAATTATATGAGTCTAGAACTTTGAATTCCTTAAATCTGTGTAATAATGGTTAAGAATTCTTCCGAAATCATTTTTAAATTTCCCACAGCTCTTTTTCAATATAACTGTAATTGATTTATCATGTGCCTCCCCAGATTTGAAGCTCTTGATGGTATGAAATTTCAAGAAATTCCTTAAAAAAAGAAGTAAGGAGTATGTTTCTCATCCAGAAATTTAATCCTTTCCGATTCTTGATTAGCCACAGTAAGGTTTTTTGCATTCTGAGATAATAGCTAATTCACGACAGCCACAAAATGCTTTAATGTAACAAGAAAGACATTTTTGGTTTCAAAACAGGTTCCAGATGAGTAGCTTTTGAGGCCAAGACAGCAGACAAAAACAGCTACATAAAAATTTAAAAAAAAAAATGTCCTTTCTCTGGTGTAAACCTTATGGAAATAGGGTACACATTAATCAACTCCTGTGTATAGTAAAGGATAACTTGAATTCCCCCTCCCAAGGTAAAGATTCCATAAGTTGCTTTGCGACAACTGTTTATTTTTAAAGCAAACTAAGAACTCGTGTACCTCTTTCCCTGCTATCGACATACCTTAAAGTGGCTCAAACCTTCATCTTGTGCAATAAAACAAGGTATGGAGGTTTAAATGAAAATTTCTGTTGCTTATATATACATTTATCAAAATAAATTTGATGAGAAGATGATCCAAAGCTAAAATAGCTGAATGCCCTTTTTAGAACAATTCAAATCCAAGTTATGTAAACGACCTCCAACACTTAAAATTTGATGATCTGGTAATGGATTTAAGGAGACAATTTTGCCTTTATTTGAAATAACACTATCTTTAACGATAAGGTAGAGCAGTGATTCCCAAAGTGATCTATATAGATCCACAAGGGTCTATATCAGTAAAAAAATAATTTGGGGGTCTATGAAGCATATGGGGTAGTCTATGATAATGGCTCTCATTAAACTAGATCATGACTTAAGTTTTAAAAAAATTAATCAAGTGGAAACCAAATTTTACCTATTTAATAGATTTATTTACTAAATTGAATGAGGCTAATTTGCACTGACATGGGGACAGCATAAATTTTATTAAAACAAGAACCATTTCAGTGTTTCTCTACACAGTTCAGCTAAAGAAGTATAATACTGGAGTTCTCGAATTTTGTCAGTTAGTCACAGACAATCTGTCAGGACATTTTAACCTACATTCAATACTTAAATGCCTTTCATTCAGATTTTGAAACCAGGTTTGAGAATGCTTTGACTATGGTAATACTGCAATAGGCAATCTGGTGACATTGAAACAAAAATGTGACATTACAATAGGAACTGATCGTAATAAGCACTAACGAAGATCTTAAAGTTTAGAAACTAATGTCGGCAATTTTGGCTTAAAAAGTCAAACCTGTTATTTGTTCTGAATTATAGAATATCATGAGGAAGTTTTTAATTGCTTTTCCTAGAGTGAAGGAGTTTAGAGTGTGGTTTCCCATCATCAAAAGAAAAAACTGGACATACACTACTAACAAGGGAGATTTAAGGTTAAACCTGGATTGATACCCAAATGTTTCATCCCTCTCATTACAATAATTTTATTGTTTAGTTATTTTATTTAACAGTTTTATTTATGAATTAACCTTTAATTTAATTAACATGTACTTTTTAAATTTTAAACACTGTACTTCATTACTGTTAGAAATTTAATACTTTTAAAGTAGGAGTAGTAGTACCAGATGTCAAAAAGACATTTAAGTTGATAAATTTGCAAAAATTCAATATTAATTAAGTAGGGGTGTAACCCAAACAGAAAAACATAAGGGGTCTACGAGACAAAAAATTTTGCAACCTCTGAGGTAGAGGATTGAATAGTTTTAATAATGCATAATTCAGCTTCATTTAATTCATTAATTTTTTTTACATACAAATTTCTATAGTTGTATGTAAACCTAAAATATACAACAATTTATATATATAAGGCCCTCAATAACAGAAAATTTACTAGAAGTTAAAAGAACATGTACTAATTGTTTAAGTTCCATTACATAGTTATTGTTAGAAGTTATCCTTTAAAAGTCAATGAGTTTTTTTCTCAAATATTTCTGTAAAAAAAATCTGAACCTTACTACAAAAGATGTTTAAAATATTAAGATTAGTGTATCCATTCTTTTCACCATTTGAACATATAACTGTCATTAATCAAAATGTTATGGAATTTGGAAAATTTATTCCTTTGACATTTAAAATCCAATATTAACAGTTATAAAATAAAAATTTAGAAAAAAGCACAACTTACAAAAAATTAAGATTTAAAAAATTGAAAATGAAATAGTAATTTCTGATTTATCAAAATTATTCCAATATAATTAATAATAAATTACTAATTTAATTTTTAAAAAAATGTACACCTTCAATATATTGAAAAAATAAAATCAGACATACTACTCAAATAAAACTATATGATATATGAATGAATCAATATCAATAACCATTATTTAGAATAAAGAAGAAAACAAATTAAATTGATTTCATATATTCTAAAAGATTTTATATTTATCAAAACTTCTATTGAATCATAATTTAAATTGTGATAATCATTTCAAATTTCAGCACCAAGATACCTAATATTCAAGATCTTGAGAAAAGATAATTTTCTTTGAGTACTGTAACTATATCACTTAATGCACTACTAAAACTATTAATAAAAAAACTGTTATTTATAAATTAACAAATTTATGGAATCATAATTATAAAATAACCATGATTGTCAGAAAACATTTCCTTGGTTAAGAATATTTTATTTTAAAGGCAAAATAATAAATAAAAGCTGTATTAAATAGATTAATATTTAAATATATCTTAATATAAAATTAAAAAATATTCAGATAATTAATTCACTTATTAAATGTTAAAAAAGAAAAAAGGTTTTTTTATAAATCAAAACTTCTGGTAGCAGTACTTAATAATTTATTAGGAATGTCCAAAAACTTACATGAAAAGAATACATTGTAAAAATACAGCATGAATCAAATTGATAATTCAAGAATTTCTTTAAATTTAATTTCACAGAATGACCTACGAGGAAAAATAGTGTTTTAGATCTATTTCAGTGTGAATACCTAAATTCAACAATTATCAAGTCTTTTTTTTTTAAAAAAAAATTCTTTGAAGAGGATTTTATGTAATGTAAGGCTTAAATTAATTATCTCATCATTAGATGTTACACATTTTGAGACACTATAACACACTACAATAGAAAGCTTTGAGTATAATTAAAATAGATTACACAAGCAATAAATGAAAGTAAACAAAAGAAAACTAAACAGAAAATTCATGACAGAAGAATGCTGATTGTATATGACCAAGAACTGCTACATTTAAAAAGCACACAGCATCAAGGATTGAAATATATATATGTGTAATATACATGTGTACATAACTATAATACAGTTTATTTTTTTGCGTATATCATGGTCCATTCTCGAGCAATTTCGATCGCATCTTGTTCATTAAATTTCCACTGTTCAGCAACATCATTAGCAAGCGGATCATCAGGATTCGGAGCACTCAATAACGCTTGGATCGACAAAAGTACGGTTCTAATTTGTAAGGCAGGGCTCCAATTATCTTTCAAAACATCCAAACATATTCTGCCGAGTTTATCAATATTCGGATGATATATTTTAGTAATGAATCGTACCTTAGGAGGTGACATTGGATACTCTTCAGGCAAGAATAGCTCCAATTTAAATATACCTCCCTCAAATGGAGATCCTTCTGGACCAGCCACAAGAACATGAAAATATCTAGGATTACTTTCATCAGGAACTGCACTGATGCCCGGTACTGGATCAGACAATAAACGATGAGTTTCTTTCATAATACGACGTGTAGACATTTGGAATATAAAATGAAACTTTTACTTTAATTGAAGTATTCTGCTCAAAATTGTTTATGTATGTATTTATCTCTTCCTTCAAAGATCTGTTCCTTCAATAAATACGTATATAATGAAACAAAACAGAAAATCTTCAGAAGAAAAGCTGCCAAAGCTTAACTTTATTTAGTTGCCAAGTCACAAAAGAAAAAAACGAGGAAAAATAATTCAACATTTAATTGTTCTTTATAAGTTTTATCACAGTTCTCCCTATATATATAACACAAAAAATATTTTTTCCTCAGTATATTCAAATAAAATTTTCTAATTCAAAGATACTTTCACCCTTGGATGAGTCATCTGAAATAACTCCAGAAAATTACGATAATAGGGTATATTGTTATTTACTTACAGATGCACTTGCTAAAAAAAACCTAACCTAAATATGTAATAGTAAGATATTACTATTACATTTAAATATTACTTAATTACATTTTTTAATTGATTGCTTTTTTTATAATGGATTCTATTTCATTGAATCAGGATAGTAAGCACTCATCTCCATAAGAAAGGTAACCATGGTTACCGTGCAATAATTAAGTAGAGAGCGCAAAGTTGGAAATACTTTAGGATGGAAATTAATTTAGTTTTTTAAAACTAGATTTTATGAACATTTGTTCATTTATATATTATTATGGAATCAATAATAAATATTCCGAATGTAGATATCAGTAAGTCCCATTTAAATGTCACTAAGTATTTCTTATTATTTTATTAGATCACGATTGATAAGAAAGTGAAATAATATCATTTTACTTTGATATTTTAATATTTTGTATAAGATATTGCTTGTTTTTCCGTCGAAGTGTTTTTCTAAATTGTAATCAATATTATTTCTAAATTGTTATTTATAGTTATAACATTTTTATGTAATGAATATTAGTTATGTGAAAAATGAAGGAAATTGCAAAACTAATCTGATATCTACTACAGAATTTCCCACAAAATAGTTGTAAATTTTTAGCAAGTTGGGATGATACCATTATAAAAGATGGCTATCTTTAATATGTATCTACTGGCCATCAAGGAGCTCAAGTGTAGGATAGGGATCTATATTTTTTTAGATTTTATAAATATTTAGACTATATTTATTAGAAATTCTATTTATATATATAGCGGTATTTCGAAATTTCGCGCCAAAACTGTAGCAGATGGATATCAGATTAGTTCCATGATTGCTTTAAACTTGATCTATTTCTGAAAAATGGAAATTTTTTGAAAGTAAAGATATGAGTATAACATTGGAGACTTCATTTGACTGTAAAAACTCTTAATTTTAGAAATTGTATTATAAGTGATTTTAATTTCTATTTCTATTTTGATGAATTTTTACCTAACATCACTTTTTAAATAATTTTGCGATGGAAAACTGAATTGAATTCAGATACTTAAGTGTTATAGCAGATGGAATGCTTGCATTTGTCAAAATAAAAAAAACAGAGGGTTTTTTATATCTGAATTAATTTATTATGGATAATAATTATTATAAGTAATTTGTTGCCAAACAGTTGTATAAAATTGTATTTTGAATAATCATACTAAAAATTATGAAACTGGTGTATTTTTTTTTAAAACTTAATTTTATTTAAAATAAATATTTAATATATATTTCTGGACACTTATCAGAATACTTATGTGTTAGCATCACTGCAATAAAATGTCCACCGTGGGAATTGGAACATGATATGAAAACAACAAAAAATTTATATATATATATTTTTTTTATATAAAAAACCAATCATTCTCATTTTGGTGGAAAATGACACTATTAGTGCAGCAAGAATGCAGTTGTGGTGTCATTAATGCATAAGTATTCGTATATCACTTATATGGACCTTAAAGTTAAACACAGTAACTCAAAAAATATGCCAAATTCTGTTCTATCATTATGTTTATAGTAAATGTATCTTATCGAGTTTAATATATGTTAGTATCGAAAATTTCATTAGTAACTTGATGTAGATTCCAAAAAAAAAAAACCTTTTTCAGTTTTTTTAACATTTTTCAATAATTTTATATAAAACACCAGCCATTGTATTTTGATAAAAAGTAAAAATAAGGTAATTAATTAAACATTGACAGTATATTCCCCTCAAGAAAAAAATATTGGATGAAAATTTAAGTTTTAAGAAGAATGTTATATATGTTAGATGTTTCAGTTCAGTACTTATTTTAATTTAAACTCTATTTTTGGCACATATGTACTATATCAAGAAGGCCAACATTCAAGATAACTCGCCAAGTTGGCAACCCTGATTTCACATGTGTCATACGTGCTGAACTGACAACCATGTACCTTATTTCATATTATGTCGCCAATACAGTTGCAATAATACATAAGAACCCTTTTTGTATTTATTTTATAAAATGCAATGAAGCTCAGTTTGAAGTTAAAAATGTTCTGTGATTACAAATATTGGAAACATTATATTATTTCAAAAATAGTGTTTAAAACTTGTGTTATTTCAAGAATGGTATTATAAAAATGTTATTATTTCGGAAAGATAAAACTGTTTAGTAATATTTCAATTTTGCATTCATATGTATATAAATAGTTTCTAATCAATAACATTACATGCACTTTTTTTTTTGGTCAGAACATTTGATAAAAAATATTTTCATTTTCTTCTAAATTTTATGTGTTATTTATGTATAAAAATCACAGTTACAGAAAATTGCACATATGTTCATGATGGATTCTTAATAATTAATGTAGTTAAATTTTATTCAATTATGTAGTTAAAAAGAGTCTAAAAGCACAAAATAATTCGAATTCATAATTTATGTTGAATGATTTACATTTGTTTTAATAATTAATGATAATCATTCATTTTATGATAAATATAACTTTCAATTAAAATTTTGTGTAATTTTTCATTCACCACTAATATTTATTTTTATTTGTCCTTTTCAGTCTTCATGTTATATTCATTTATTATATCTGTACTTTAACTGTGTTTAATATAATTTCTGACTATTCTAATTTTGCAAATATTAATAAGAGGGAATAAAATTCTTCTCCTTATTAAACTGTAATGTATAAGGCTTGTTTTTAAAAAGTAGAGGTAAAATGGATGTTTTGATTTCAAAGCATTTTCGTTTGGCAAAACATTGAGTTCATATAATTTTATAGTCTATCTATTCTTTTTCTGAAATATGCCATCATTATCTAAACATTTATTAAATATAGGTTCTGTATCTGTTTCTTTATTATCTATAATCATATGCCATATAGAATTGTGTCATCTGTTGCAGGGGGGATCTGTATTTCAACTTCATTTTAAGTTCTCAGCATGGATACAATCAAATTTGGTTACAGTTCCAGCTTTACAAAATTTAATCTTACGTATTAAATTTTTCTATAGAAAACAGAAAGTGTCCAAATATAATTTTTGGCTGAATTCTTTATTGGCATAATCATTTTAAATAAGTGCAACTTACATTAAATTTAAAACAGTAACACAAATGATCTTGAAAGGAAAATGAAAAAATTAAGTTTCTCTTTCTCTCTCTCTTTTACTTCACATACACTAATACATGGACTTGCAACATTTTTTCATCTACTTGCAATCTGTATTATATTTTAAACATTTTATGAATATGACATTGTGTTTGAAGTTAAATTATTCTTAACTCCCTGATGTTATTTCTTTGCTAATAAATGCATAATTTTTAGGTCTTGTAAGACGATATTCTTTAGCTGAATTTGATGAAATTGATTTCTCGACTTCAGATGACTTTGCTATAGTAGTAAGTGTTTCAATTGATTTAAAAAAAACTCGTTTATTAAAGTTTGATGGATCAGTAGAATGTAAATAAATTATGTAGTAGAGAATGAAAAGAAAAAAATTATCACATGTGTGTGTGAGTTATTCTTGCTATATTTAATTTAGAAAGGAATTAAATTTATTATTTACTTGTAATTATGCTACTATTTTTATTTTCTGATTGAACAGCATTTTATCGTGAAAAAATAAATGGTATATTGTAATGAATGTATTATATTGTCCACTGTGAACACAGGTCAACAATCCCTCATGGTATTCAAAAATAACAATTACTTTATTATTATGCTCATTAAGTCTTACCATTTGGCAGTAGCTTTTTGTTTGATGAAAATGGTTGACAGGATAATACATATATAAGTATAAAATAATTTTGTTATATGTAAGTGTACTGTCAGTTGTATGTCTTGGAAAGGAGGGGTGTGTGTGGTGGTGGTTATGTTCAGAGTGGTGTAACATACACGCATGCAACCCCCTCATTGCAGTGGGGCCTTGGATTCTAGAGAGCCCAATGCTTGACTTATGCCAAGTATGTAAGATCTGGCTTGGGGCCCAAAACCTGACTTTGTAGGGGGCCCTAATATTCCCGTTATGCCACTGGTTATATTTACATATGTATTGTTATTAAATACATTAAAAATTCTTTTATAAAATTAAAAGTTGAATTCCTTGTTTATGAGGATAAAACTACAGTTGATATGAAAACAGGATTTGACCGATTGTTTTAATTTTGGAATAAAATTTACACATTTACACCATTGTTTTCTAACAGAAGCCTTTACTTTCAGTTTATGGCATGATTATTTTCAGAATATATTTTTTCTTTTGATGTTTATTGTATTTTTCTAAATGAAATAAATTAAAAAAATAATTTTAATAAAATTTTGTTTTGTAAATTGAAATATTAACAGAATGGGGTTTTTTTGTATTATTTACCTTATTTTACCTTATTACATACCTAATTTACTTTTTATAGACCCACATGCATGCACTAACATATGAATGAAGTAATCACATTTATTCAAGGCCTGATTATCTTAGAAATATAACAGAATCTTTCTGGTTTGATTTCAGTAAATTTAAAAAGTTTTAGAGGAATATTTGTTTTATTTATAATTTTTGATTTGTGCTTACCATATAATTTTTTAAACTGTATTAGCACAATTCTTTTGTGCAGACCAATACAGTAAAATTATTATAATTTATGATATTTATTTATACTTTTATAATATTTATATAATATTTTAATTTATTTATAGGTTGAAAATTTAAAAAATGTCATTACTCTAGAAGAAAATATTGAAGAGTCATGGACTGAAGAACATGAACAAATAATATGGCAGTTTGTCATAGATCCAGATTCTTGCATTTTAACTTCATATTTCTTAGAAGGTTCTTTTGTTGTTGAATGTTGCATCCCAAAAGTACGAGTTCATGAACTTTTTTACATTATTAAAATTTCACCAGAAAAACTAGTGTCATCTGATTATGGTAGCAAACTCGTATATGGGACAGCTAAAGCACCTTTTTTTGAAAGTTTGTATGAATCACTTTGTAGAGTATATTTACCTATGTTTTCAAAAGGCACAGAATGGTCAAAATGTATCCTTTTTTTCCCTTTGATTATTATTATTATTCAATGATTTATTTCGATTGCTTGCAATAATCTAAGAAAGACATTTTAAGTATTTGCTCTCTTGTAGTTTCACTAGTTTATATATGTATAACTGTTTTATGCTTTATTCAAATATTACTAAAATTTGTGAAAAAAAATGATTATTTGTATGCTTTTCTTGTAATTATAGCTATTCTTATCATAATGATAGGTGTTGGAATCCAAAAGTATATTATTCTCCTAGAATAAATTGCAGCTCTATTTTCAACATAAAATTATAGTGGTTAATTTTTTCTAATTAATATCTATTTATATTTATATATATCTTTGTTTCCATTTTATGAATAGACATTGTTGGCCATTAAAATGGTAACATCAGAAAGGAAAGCAAATAACCAAACTACTTATTTATAGTTATAGCATTGTAGGAAGAAAACATGATTAAATTTCCAGGAAATTTGGGCATGTAGAGGATCCAAAATCAGTCCACACATCTGCCGCTTCTGGCAGCTAATAATCTCTAACCTGATCTAACATCAAATCGAAATGGATTTGGATGACAAATACAGACAAATCATTCCATGCTGCTTTAAGTCTTTGCCACACTGCATCAATCATAGTGGTAAAATAGTGGTACTGTCCAATATCTTAGTAACTAATGCCTAGATGGTTTCAATGGGTGAGATATCTGGAGAGTGTGTGCTGGCCAGGACTCAGTCGAACATCTTCTGTATCAAGGCAATCCAAGACAAGATGTTCAACATGCAGTCTTGAGTTGTGTTGAAAGATGTCTTCAAGGCTTTGAAGATAGAGCACAGCCAGTGGCTTTAAGCTCCGAGAAATCTAACGTTGGCTGTTCAGATTATCGATGATGGAAACAAGAAGTGTTCTTGTTATGTATACAATGACTGCCCATACCATCCCACTAGATGCAGGGCTCATGTAACACTATCAAATTTAAGCAGGCCACATACGTTCTCCTCTGTTCCTCCAGACAACGTCCATCATGATGCAGAACCAGGAATCATCTAAAAAGGCAACATGAAGTCACTTTTTTATCCAATATTTTTGTTGGGTGCAACACTGTTGTTGCGCATCTCTATGCTGCAGAGTCGAGGGAAGCTGCAATAATGTACGGCGTGCAGACAGTATGTCGACGAAGTCGTCGTCGCATGATCCGTGTGGATACCTGCTGCAAACAAGTTCATTTCCTGATTCAAAATCCCTGATGTGGTTTTACGGTGGTGCTTAGTCAAATGGACAACATGTTCGACCTTTTGGGTGTTAGTGTTAGTAGGCTGTTGAGATCCTGCATGGTGTTCAGTTTGACACTCCTGAACTCATCGATTCCATATTCATTAAACAGTGGTTGGATTCTGACTGATACGCGCAGTATGACGTTTTCGCACCACGCAGCTTAAAAATCGGCTTCTTTTATGGATAGAATAACATAGTTCCTATGCACACTTACACCCTTAAATATTGCAGGATCCTGTCTTCTGTCATCGCCCCGGCAACCTTTGGTGGCTGCGATAACCTAGGGGTTAAGGCATCGGATTGTGGCTTGCTTGTTACGAGTTCGAGCCCAGTACCATTGAAGACCCTCAGTGTAGGGGAGCGATGCACAATAAATCTGTCAAGAGCTCAAACTTCCTCCCGTTGGTGTGGTGTGGTAGTTTGAAGAGGGGGTGCCAGCTCAGGTGTTGTCCTCATCACTTGACCATGGTTCAAAATTACGAGGTACGTCGTCAAAAGCCCTCGTGTAGCTGAACATTGCGACGTTAATATTAACTCACTCACTCACCAGGCAATCTTTGACCGTGAGAAAACCCCACTCCGCCCATGAGGTGGATGTAATTCGAAGTGTCAAAAAGAGACCGCCACACCCCGGAGACAGCAGAAAGGAGTCCGTTAGAAAACACCAAAGAGAATGGTTGTGGCTTCCTCTATCACAAATATCATATTCTAAACCCTAATGAAATAACCAATATTTTTTGAATCACTTCATTGTAAATATATATACAGTAATTAATAGCTTTGACATAATTAAACAAAATATTTAAATTCATAACTCTCATGCTAAAATTAGTTTTCTCAAATGGCATGACAGCAATATCGAGGAACAATAAACTGCACTCTTGATGAACCATAATACAGCTGTTATCGAATTTCGACACTTGCTGGTAGCCATTTTGCCTTGTTTATACTAAGCATAACATGATCTTCTCCCAAACAAACAGCATTCAAAGCCGATTTCCCAATGGAAAACCCTCTGCATAACTTTACCTTTACATAGAGTTTTAGATACCCTTTCTCCCTCCTACATCTTTGGTTTGGTTTGAAATGCTAATCATTGTGTATCTCAGGATCTTTCATGCAAGTTTGACTTTTTTGTTATTCCACCTTAACAGTGGTGCAGTTTTAATGGCCAGTAGAGTATCATATTTTAGATATTGATAAAACCTTTATTATTGTTTCAATAAGTCATGTTTTTAGTTATTTGTTTCATTAAATTTAATAAATTTGATATTAATTTTTATTAAGGATAGGAAAAACAGTCTTTGACCATTATAATCTGTTTTAATGTATAAAATTTTTAACTGAAAGAAAATGTTAAATTATAGTTTAGTAATCATAATAAATAAAATTACAAATTTTATGTACAAACTGGTAATTTGTTTAATTTTAAAAAATTTATGTATTTTAACAAATATTTATATTACCCTAAAGGTGCTGTAGCTATTTCTAATTTCTCATGGAAAAAAAAAACACTGAACATATTAACAACTTGTGTTATTTTCTTTTTCTTAATAATCAAAGGCATCAAATCTGACTACCTGGAGCATTTGTCAAAGTTTCTCTTAGAATTATTTGATCTAAAAAATAAAATTCATAAAGAGATGGCTCTGTATGTGCCTGACGTAATCATTGCGAAAGATATGACAACTATTATTGAACAAAAAGATCTTCTTAATCAAGTTGAAAGTAATTTTTGTTTTCTATGTACTTTCTTCATTCTTAGTGAAGAAAAATTTTGAATATTTTAATTTTTTGTTAATTATTTAAATGATAAAGTGAATACTATGTTTTTTATTATATAATATCATTAACATTTCATTCTTGTAAAAATATTTAAAGAACGTAGTAAGAGATTTTTTTTTAAACATGTTTTTTTTGATGATGCAATTTATTATTAACATCTTTGGAATAATATTAATAAAATGTGTTTTTATTCATGTGCAGAAGTAAAAAAAAACTTTTCTACATGTCATAAGTATATGTGTGAATTTCACCCATGTATAAATTTCAAAATCATGGTATTATTAATTATAATCAGTTATAACAACTTAAACAGAATATTCGTATACATATAGAGTGTTTTTTTTCCAGGTATAGAAGTTTAAGTTGGCATTACTTTCCAAGATGGCGACCGATTTAACAGCTGTCAAGTGATTTATTCTCAGTTTGGTTTGGCAATTCATCAAAATGATCATCAAGCATGGCGTAGATTCGTCGAATGGGCCCAAAACGAGATTGCCGTTGTTCCCGATTTTCATAAGCGAATTTTGTTTAGCGATGAAGCGCACTTCTGGTTGAATGGCTACGTCAACAAACAAAACTGCCGCATTTGGAGTGAAGCTAATCCACAAGTGTATGTCGAAACACCGTTACATCCAGAAAAACTGACTGTTTGGTGCGCTTTATGGGCTGGTGGAATCATTGGTCCGTACTTCTTCAAAAACGATGAAGGCCACAACGTTACAGTCAATGGTGATCGCGGTATAGAGCCATGATTACTAACTTTTCCATTCCTGAATTGAACAATCATGATGTCCAGGAGCTGTGGTTCCAACAAGACGGCGCAACATGTCACACAGCTCGTGCCACAATCGATTTATTGAAAGACACGTTTGGTGACCGCCTAATTTCACGTTTTGAACCTGTGAATTGGCCTCCAAGATCTTGTGATTTAACACCGCTAGACTATTTTCTGTGGGGCTATGTAAAGTCATTGGTCTATGCGTATAAGCCACAAACGCTTGACCATTTGGAAGACAACATTCGCTGTGTTATTGCCGATATACGGCCACAAATGTTGGAAAAAGTCATCGAAAATTTGGACTACATCCGAGCCAGCCGTGGCAGTCATATGCCAGAAATCATGTTTAAAATGTAATGCCACAAGATTATCTTTCGAATAAAAAAAAAAATCATGTCAATCGAATAATACATCGTTGTTTTATTGCAATTTAAAGTTCTATACCTCTAAAAAAACACCCTTATATATATATATATATATATATATATATATATATATATATATATATATATATATATATATATATATATATACTGTTTTAAATTATGGAAATTTGTTTATTATTGTAAATCAAAGTTAACTTTAACATATATTCATTATATTATGTTTGTTTTTTATTACCTTCTATATCTTACTTAAGTAAATAAAATTCGGTACATTGCAGACCTATTTGTATAAATACAAGAAGTACCATTGAAATAAATTACTATTCATAGTTCATTTTATCAGAAATTATCTAATAAAATTGATATAGTTTGTATATTAAAATTATTTTATAAAATTAATAGTCTGTGTAACAAAATGTGAAGTACAAAGTGTGATAAAAAAAGAAATGTGGAAGACTACCTAAAATTTATATTTACATAAAATGGCAAAATCTAACTTAATGGGCTTTGAAATTTAAATATTCAATTTTTCATGAGCACATGCACTAATTATCTTTCCAGTTCTGGAAATATGAGGACAAGAGGCTTTTTTTTTTCAGATGTTTGATGATACATAAATCTGAATGTCAAAAACCACAATAAAAAGTTTTATTTTCATCATTAATGTTATTTCCAGTAACTGCATATTCATTGCAGGTTTTGAGAAGCATTTTGCTAGTTTTCTTTATTATCTTATCAAGTTTATAGTAAAATTTCATGTTTTTTGTGTGGCTAATTTTTGCTGTTTTGCACTAGTGAGTAAAACTTGCATCCACACTCTTGTGAGTGTACTATGTGTAACTTAAAATATTTCTAATTTACTGTGAAGAAAGATCTATAATTCAAATTTCAACCCAATGGATTTATTTTGTCCAATTTGTGTACTATATATATCTATAATCCAAAATATAAATATACACAGATAGTTATAGAACCTAAGATAACTATACTAAATAGGAAGAAATAGGCACAGTGGTACAATAACAAACTCCTGGCCTTAGGAACCAGTATTGCAGGTTTAAACAAGTTTTAGGGCTAGCCAACCTTCATTTGTAGTTTGTCATACTACGTAGGAAAGGAAAGAATAACATTTGGAGGAATTTAAATATTATAATAAAATCACTTAAATAATAAAATATAATTATAAAATTATAGCCTCTCTACTAGTATTCACAGTATAGATTTAAATTTGATGCAAAACGTAGATAGTAAGACTTACTTCGGGAGTGTAACTACTGGTTATGTTTCCCACCAAATACAAGAGAGGGAAAACAGTTCCACATAAAGTTAAATTATATATATATATATATATATATATATATATATATATATATATATATATATATATATATATATTGCATACACTTACACTCTACTTTTTCAAACCAGCCCTTGTATCATCGTTTTTTAATTGTTAGTTAAAGATAAAATGTTTAGTGTTTTGTTATAGTTCTTATACAGAGATCTACTTTATTTAGCCCTTAAGAACTATGAAATCCCACTTTATATAAAAGGCTCATTTACACCCAGAAAAAGAAATCTTGTGAAAAAAATCCCTTAATTTTTGTTATTTTCAGGAACTGTTTTGAAATGGATATGGTTATTTATGGGTGTTATCATGAAAAGAGATGCAAATATGGAAGATTCTGGACCACTTGAAGAAATGGAATTTTGGGAGTTGAAGTGTGCTGATTTAGAGAAAGTGTTGGTCCAATTACAGCGTGATGATGTGAAAATGTGCATTAAAATTTTGAAAACTGCCCAATTAGCGTCATATTTTAAGTTCATGGAAGTGTCTAATCAATTACAGGTTAAAATCAATTAATAGCTTTGTTATTAATTAATTTCTTCAAAAAATAGTGAAATTTTTGAAATATAGTGAATGTTTTATTAATTTTTAAAAGAAATATTGGTATAATTTTGTGTTATATATTGATTTACAAATTTTATTTATCATTCTTCAAAATTATTAAGAGATGCCCAGTTGGTCACACAATATAGATTTTTAAGTTACAAATGTTTATATTCACTTTTTGAAATACAAAACTAATAATTTTTATTGGGCTTTTTTAACTGTATAATTATATTTAATTATAAAAGTAAATTATTCTAAATTTCCTGTTATTAAATTTTTTTTCATAAACTCTATTATTTAAAAAAAAAATTTTGAATGTAAATTTTCATATTATGAGGTTAAAAAAAAAATCTAATGAATACTATACAGTATATGTTCTCAATTATATAATTACAATTTCCTTTATAAAATTAAATTTAAATTACAATATAAAGTAAAAATAATAATTTCTCCTGAGAATTCAAAACTGCCTAATTTTATTCTTTAATTTTATTTATAGATCTATTGATTATGTTCCTAGTTTCAATTTCAGATAACATTGTTTTCAATATTTTAAATCTATAAATTGTTTTTCCTTTATCTTGTAGAATGAATTTGATTTAGCACAGAGTAATGTTAAATTCCTTTCAATTTTAAAAACACCATGTGGAAATATTGAACTGTCTTCATTAGATGAGATTCCAGAACATCTTTCTGGATTACTAGATCTAGTTCGAATAATTTGGAACAATTCACCTTATTTCAAGAAGCAAAATAGAGTTTCAAATTTACTCTGTGAGGTAATGCATACATTCAGTACTTTATACTGTAGAATATTAAAATTCTATACTGCAAGTTTTGTAAACAAATTTTGTGATTAACTCCATTTAAGGAAAATGATACTTTTAATTTTTTTGCTTTTAGTTGCTTATGACAATAGCTAATACTTTATAAATTTCTGACATTTGTACAAACTAATAAAAATGGTGCACCTTTGAAGAGTTTTATATTTTAAAAACTTAACATCATTCTTAAATTTTTCAGAAGTTTTTTAAAAAAAATGAATTATTTGGTTTTTTACCTAATAAGATGATTAAAATTTTTTTTTTCCTTTTACTTTTCCTTCCCGTTTTTTTTAAATGAAGATCTTGTTTTAAAATATTTGTTATTGTAAATTTTGTTTAATCAATCAAAAACTTTTTAGGTTAATAATTTTGTTATAAAAGTTGTTTCTCGTCATATACCACTGGATGAAATTTTTCAAAATGAAACTTCGGAACAAAAGCAAAATTTATTGGATGTTATTTCATGCTGCAAAAAATGGCTGGAAATTTTTAATTTTGTAAGTATTAGAAATTCCCTTTTTTATAAAACAAAGAAATTATTTAAAGATAGCTGGTATACCCGTTCTTTGCACGAGTGAACTGAAAAATTAAACAACACAGATTGAAGGATAAAGAAGTTTTTAATGAGTTAATTTTACGTGAATTTAAAATTAAACAATAAAAAAGCTTTTTGCATATCTCAGCTAAACAAAAAAAAGAAAGAAAAAAACACACCTTTGTTAAATTTTAATTGCTGGTAAAAAGGATTTTTTTTTATTTATAACTCCCTGTAACACTCTTGAGGGTCGATTTTTGAGAATACCTCCCTAAGATGATCTCTGCTCAGCAAAAGTAACACATTGTTAAAAGTTTTTTGTAATGAACGCCTAAAATAGTGTAAATAACTTATATCTGAAAGTCACTCACTCCAAAAAATACAGTACAGTAGTTATAATTATTTTTATACTTAAATATGCAATATCTGCCTATTCAATTAAAATTATAGCGTTATAATTAACTACTAACCACAAACAAATTTTGAAAATTTGTCCAAATGATGAAGTGTGAAAGAAGTTTATTTACATTAAGTACCAGAACCGTTAAAAAAGCATTTATTTTGAAAAAAGATCAATTTTTCTTACTACCAAATGTGCATAATAAAATCATAAAAAAACATTCAAATAAAGAGAGATTTATAACAACCTCTCCCTTCAAAACTTAGTTTTATTCTGAAATAAAAAAAATTAGGGATTATGCTGATCACAGGAATTAATTAGAAGCGAGCGCCTTGTGTAGCCAAAACAAAAAGAGTTTCTTCACAAACAAAAGATAGATAAATGCTGTTGTGGGCTTTTTTGCAGCACACGCCAGAATTGCTTGCAGATGGCAGAATTTTTTCCTATTTACTTGACAAATATCGTTATATTTTCGACACTTCACACGATATCTTTATAAATTATAGCCTATGTGTTATTCTGATGTATAAGCTATATTTCTGTAAAGTTTCATTAAAATCCATTCAGTTGTTTTTGTGTGAAAGACGCCCAACATTCTCACAAACTTTCGCATTTATAACTTATATCTAGATGCGAAATAGCATTTATGTAATTTTTGTAATTGTTTTTTTAGCATAAATATTAAGAAATAGAACATTCACATTTAAATCAATATTCTAATAGAATTTACCATTTTGTTGTAAATTTCAGTAAGAATTTAAATTAACAAAAAATTGTTTAATAATTACATGAACAATTTTCAATGTCTAAATTGTTATCTCTATTGAAAAAAAATCACTGTTAGTAAAAGAATTTTTCTTGATTTTTCTTTATTTCCACATAAGCATTCATGCTTATGTGGCCACGGTATCAAAGAACTTGTAGCTGTGTTGTCAAATGTCAGGTTCAAATCTTGATGTCTTTGAAGACCTGCCATGTAGAGGTCCCAATGCATGTTAAATCTGTCATGCCTCAAAATAGATGTTAGGAGATTGGGTGCTGCCCTAGGTGTTGTCATAGTCGTTCTGTCAAGGTGTAAAATTACAAATTCCATAATCGACTGTAATGTTAATAAGCACTCACTCAATGTAAAATATAATTCATTTTTATCGTAAAAATTATCTTTTTCTTTTTGTCTTAAATTTTTATGTATCTCAGAATAATATTTTCATTAACTAATATATAAATATTTATGTACTGCATGGTTAGTGTGTTTAACTGAGAAAATAAATTTAGAACAAAAAAAGAACTTGTTATTTCTTTACAGAAACATTATTATTAAACATTATGTCTAATAATAATAAAGTTGTAATTTTGTAATTATTATTGGAGCTTTTGTATTATTTATCCTCTGTATTCTATAACTTTTCACTTTTTTTGTGTTTCTGCCATATCCAGATGTTAGTTTTAAAATTATTTTTTCTATTCATGCAAAATATAAAAATTCAGTCTATAAAAATCTCAAGCATCTAATATGGCAAAATAGAATTATTAAAAGATGAATATTGATAGATTAAAAGAGATAATTTGTGATCTAAAAGGACCATACTTCTGAAGTTTATGATAAATTATGAATTAAAAATTTCTTGCTTATTGCTAAATGCATGTTTTTAAATGAATTGTGGAACTGTAGCAAACAATTCTGTAATTGAGGGTGGAAATAAATAGAATGAAAAGATATTGAAAAATGAAGAATTCTAGAGAGTTCATTAAATTGCATACAAACACAAGATTTTGGAGAGAAAAAATTTTTATAAGACAAAATAAAGTATTTTCTGAATTCTCTCTGAAAATCAACAGTAAATGGTAGTCTTCAAAATTTGGCAGGCTTATCAGTACCATATACTGTTGACTCTGGAAAAATAAATAGTAAAATTATGTCCAATCCAAATCCTTCCCAAAAGACATCCTAAAGGAAATTAAATATTTATTTGAATTTTTGGGCAGCATTGTGGAATTAAGGTTTCAAGTCCTTGTACCACAGAGGTTGATGCTCATTATATCTGTTCAGGATCAAAGTCTTCACATTGGCATGGTGTGGAAGTTTGGAGAGTAGGGTGCCAGCTTAAGTGTCCTCCTTGTCATTTGACTAAGGTTAAACATACAAGGTTCATCACCCCTTGAATAACTTCAAAGGTCAACAAAATAAGCAATTAATAAATAATTTTGATTACTATAAAGTGAATGAAAATGATTTCTGTATTAAAAGGAATTTTACTAGGTTATAAACAAGTGATTCTCATGTTATAAAACTGTAGTAGTCCCAAATAATTTGTAATAGAAACTCATTGCTCGTTTTTCTTATATTAAATTTTTAATTTTATGATTTATTTTTAAAAATGTTGATATAGGTGAGTTTAACTGTTTTCTAGAGATACAGAACAGAATTCACAAGACATCTAATTTTATGTTTTGGTTCTCTATATATGTTATATAGAGATCCAATATAGGTATATATCCATATATGTTACATGCTCTTATTATATCTTATTCTATATAAATAGTTATGCATTGATTTTATTCTATATGTATTTTTTACAGTCAGAAAAGGTACACAAAAAATTTGCCTCTGATCTCTGGTCTGTTAAAGATATATCTCCACAAATTAATCTTTTCATTCATCGCTGTGAAGAACTGATACAGGTATTAAAAAATTATTTATTTAATTTAGATAACTATATTTGTCAGTATATATATATATATATATCATGCGGCTGAGTGACGTAGTTGGCTTGTCGCTGGCCTTCTGCACCTAAGGTTGCGGGCTCGACCCCGGCCCAAGTCGGTGGATTTTCATAATGCAGAAAATCGACAGCATCCACATGTTGTATGATTATGTAGCATGTAAAAGATCCCTTGAATGCCTGTTTGCTTTGGATGCTCTTGGCAAAATTAAATTTCTAGAACAAGTTCACATCATCAGAGCTCAGGTGCCTCCCTCTGGGGAAGAAACTAGGCATCAAAATTACTTGCAGCAATTGGTATCGCCTATATGGTGCAGCACTAAAAAGGAATACCAGCTCCTTGGGAATGTACTACATCTGCAATGGTAAAAATACCAATCTGCAGTTCCATGGGAATATATATATATATATATATATATATATATATATATATATATATATATATATTATAATAAAATATAAAAGGGAAGAAGTACTAGAACCCCTAATGTGCTAAAGAAGTAAGAAATAGGAATTCAGCAGACACAACAAATGTAGATACAAAAAAGTCATTATATATACATATATATATGATGTATGTTTTTGAACTACTACTTTTCATTCTTGTGCAGAATGTGTTTTCAAATAATTATTTGTGATGGAACAAAATGTTATGTATTCATAGATTTGTGAACTCAAAGATGAGTTAAGCTTTGATGTTGTCATGACCTATAGTCCTGGACAAAAATGTTTTGAAGTTGCTGAACAATTCAAAGCTACAGAAAAACGTTTTTGGAATTTATTGCAAGAATTAGGTAAAAATAAATATGTAGCATTGCAAATGCGATCATCAGTATGGCATGAATTTTTCAGAAAGTAAGTTGTAGCTTTGATATTTGCTTATTTTCTGAAATAATTTTTGTATTTTAAAAAAGAATTTTTTTCTTACATAGGAGAAATAAGCCAACTGGAAAATGATTTGAAACTTGTTAATTAATTTTGATAGTACATAAGAGAAATTATTTTTAAAGTAATTTATGGAGTACATGATTTAATAAACAATATTGAACAATAATTCAACAAACAAAAATTATTTTCAGGAGATTTAATAATTTATAATAATTGATAAAAAAATTGAGGGACTAAAATTTTCTATTAAAATGCAAAACTTCTTTCTTTTACAATTTTAATACAAGGCTATGAAAGATAAATATTTTAAAGACTTAAATATATGCATTTTAAACAAAGAATCATGGTTAAGTGAGTTATTTTCTAAATGAATAAAAATAAATGTAGAGTTCTTAAATTAATGTTTAACTCTCAGCTATAAATTGTAATAAAAATTTTGTTAAATATTTCTTATACTAATGCTTTACTGAAGCTAATGCTTATGTAATTCTTATTTTTAATTTTTTTCTAATATTTGATTTTGGTGCTTTAAAATTGTGTAATGTTGTAAAACGATTCTTTGAGATACATTTCAATCTCTAAACAATTTATGATTAAAATGAAATTTATTTTTATTTTATAAACTTTATTTTTAAATATATATAATTTAATTTTTTTAAACTATTTTAAATATTTTTTTGTGATGTTATTGCTTAAATAACTTTTTATAGCATGCTTCTTTGTAACTTCTTATGTTATTTAAACTTACTATATTCTGTGTATTTTATTTAGTAACTTCCTTATTGTTATTTATCCTGAAAATTTAATTTATGTTTTGAAATGAATTCTCTTTTTTATCAATTTGTTAACTTTTGAAATATTTCATAACTTTATGTTAGTAAGATAATAGAATTTTGTATCTGAATTGACTCTGACATATACAAATGTTAAAGTATTTTTACAATTAGAGAGAGAGAGAGAGAGTACACTCTTTGAAATATATTTTAACCAGTTTAAACTTAATGTATTTTATATTTCTGCTGTATTGAATTAACAGAATATATATGTGTGTATATGTAATATCTGTATAATTTATTTTTAAATTTTAATTAAAAATCCATGCTTTCAATTTGAAAGTTGATTAAATAGATTTTTCTAATTCTATGAAACAGAAAATAGTAATCTTTAAAAACAGGTTATCTTAAAAAATATTCTTACAAATATTTATTTATGTTACAAAATGTCAAAAATTTCCTGTTTAAGTGTTTTGTTAAATATAAATCTTAATAGTGATTTATTTGTGTGTGTTATATTTTTCCAGATTTAAAATTGAAATTAATGAATTAGAAATTAGTATCTCAAAACTGATGTTAAACTCTTTTGAAAACTTGAATACTGTTGAAGAAGGAATACAAATCTTGAAAATGTTTCAAAAACATTTTGAAAAACAGGTAAATTTCAAACTTGTTACCTTTTTCACGTGAATTTTTATTTTAATGCTTTTATACAAAAATCCAGGCTAATTCATGTTAAGGAAAAAATGCCTTTCTAGTATTTTTGTTGAATGCAATTTAATTTCAAATAAAAGTGTTTACAAGGTGTATCAAAAGTCAATGTCAAGCATGCATAGGGTGAAAGGGAGGTTCATATCTATTCTGGGAAAAAATTATAGAAAAATTCTATTTCACCAGGTTAACTGATTATGAACATTTTTTGTGTGAAAATGTGGAAATTTGACACCCTCCATCACATCATTAAGTACTGTGATTACAAACTTAGCAATTTTACGACGATTTTTTTCTCAAACTGACTCAGTTTGAGAAAATGTCACCTAATTTTGACTCTTCATAAAAAGAGAAATATAAGGCACTAACTTAGGCAAGTTATTTCAAAAGCTTAACTTCACATTTAGCTTAATTCCAAATTGATACAACACTTTCTACTTTTTTATCCATAAAAATTATTGGCATTTTTTTAAAGTAATTCAAACTAAGCAATAAATATAAAAATAAAATGGAAAACATTTTTGTAATACTTCAATCAATTAAATGTTTGATTTCTAGATGAATGCAGACTCTACATCTTTTAAAAGGTGATTGCTTGATGAGAGTCTTTCTTAACTAGAAAAATTTATTTCTTCCACTGTTTAAAAAATTGTTTATCACCATTCGATTTCATTTTTGGTTGGCTCAGAAGTTATATAAAAAGAAAACAGTTTGAACATGTAATTCATTTAAGTATTACAAAATTGTTTTCCATTTTGTTTTAAAATTTGTTGGTTAATTTGAGTTACACATTTAAGATTGAATTCTTTAAAATGAAGTCATTTTGTTTAAAAAAAAATGGCAATAATTTTATGCATAGAAAAGTATCTAGTGTTGTACCATTTTTGAATCTTAACTAAATAGGTCATCTCTTTTGAAATAATTTAACCTAGAACAGTATGTATATAATATTTTTCTTTTTCTGCAGACTCAAATTTAGATGACATTTTCTCCAATCGACTAAAATTAAGTTAATTTTAACTAACTAGCAAAATTTTTTGCTTGATTTGAGACTGTGATTAATAGTAGGGGTATGTAAGATTATGTCAGTGAAAATATCACTGTAAAATTGTGAAATTTGTAATCATAGTACCTAACGCTATGAGATAGAGAGTGTCCATTTTCCACACTTTCAAAAATATGCTAATATTCACTTAACCAAGTGATATTGATTTTTTAAAACATTTTTCCCAAGACTGAAAGACTCTCCCTTTCACTCCATCCCTTCTTGGAATTCAGTTTTGGGACACCCTGCATGTGAAACATTATTATTCTTGATATTTTTTGCAATACAGAAATTTAAAAATATGTTGAAGTATGAATTTATGATTAAACTTAATTATAAGCTTAGTAAAGCAATGCAGATTTGAAGAAAATTAGAGCTTTTCATGCTGCTTTTATTGTTCTATACTGAATTTTGTGATTTTATTCCTCATTGTGATAATTAGGTTTTTTATCGACATAATTCAAAGATTTGTTTTTAAAAGGTTTCCTTTAATGTTTCGTTTATTTGTTACTACTTAAATTCCTTCCTTTTTAGATCATAAAAAGAGATTTACGAAGATGCATAAAGATTCTTTTTGAAATTTTTCTGACTGAATTGAATTCGGTGAAAGAAAAATTTGTTGAATTGAAAGCTTCTGATAATTCATTACATCCTATGTATGGAGGAACAGCATTTAATATTTCAATTCTACCTCAAAGAATCAAATATTTGAATCAGGCAAGTTTTTTAATTAAATAAACCATTTTTACTTTATGACTATTTACTCAAAGAATTATGGCATTAGAAAAAAAAATGTTTAAATTGTACCTAATCTTTAAACAATTTTTTACGTTTACTGAAAAATGAATTTCAGTACTCCATAGTTAAAGTTAAAATATTATATATATATATATGGTGAGTGGTTGATTAAATAATGGAGACCCAAAGGTTGGGCGTGGTCGGTGGTGTGATTTTCAGTGTTACGTGGAGCATGGTCGAGTAGGGTAGTATCGAAGAGGCACTCATGGAAATTGAAATTCCTTTTTATTTACATCCAGGAACACATAAAAGATCCAGTAGGGACGGCATTACACATACAAGAAGCAAACATGGACGACACAACACAGGCAAAGACACACACAGAACGCACTGCAGCCGGCTACATGACTACAGAGAAACAAGCGAAGAGAGAGAGGTTTCCAGAGACATCGGTTTTTATACCTGACGTTGAAGACCACGTGACATTTTTGTAATAAGAGCTCTGATTGGTTATAAGGGGCGGGAAAGGGATTTATGATGTAATATTATTATTCAATTACGATTAAAATCAGGGTGTTAGTTTCGAACCAAATAATTAAAAGATTATTTCAATATTATTAAAAGAGTTAATTAAAAGGATGCTAGAGGGAATTATTACACATATACATATATATATATATATATATATATATTAAATTCCTCCTCCTCAATGTCATGGCAGTCCAGGAAAGAATTCCATTCCAAGCTGATCTCTTCCTGGCCTGACACCTGATATTGATAGTTTTCAGATCTTTTTCTAGGCAATCGATCCATCTGAGTCTTGGTCTTCCTCTTTTTTGTATACCATATGATCTGGCTACAAAGATCTTTTTCATTACTCGATTGTCGTCCAATCTTATCAGGTGTCCTACCCATTTGTATTGCAATGAATTTAACAATATTTGGTTCTTTTAAAAGTTTATAAATTTTTCAATTGGTTTTTCTCCAAATATTGTCACATTTTAAATCTCCAAAAATACTTCTAAGGACTCTTATTTCAAATAAAGCAAAAGTCTTCTTGTCTTTTAGGGCCATTGCCCATATTTCTGCAGTATATGTGAGAACAAGCTTAATCAATGATTTTTAAATGAATAGTTTTGTTTTCTCTCTGCTGATGAAATTCGCTTTTAAATATTTTTGAAGTCCATAAAAACACCTGTTACCAGCAGTGACTCTATTGCAAACCTCTGG
The DNA here is from genome assembly GCA_019973935.1 of Trichonephila clavipes. NCBI lineage: Eukaryota > Metazoa > Arthropoda > Arachnida > Araneae > Nephilidae > Trichonephila > Trichonephila clavipes. Next base: position 51,238 of record BMAU01006624.1, read on the forward strand.
AGTGCTCATTGAGTGTGTTCACTTCAAAGCCTAAATATCTAAAACCATTAACAGCTTCAAATCTGTATTCTCCTATTACAAAATAAGGTCCATTTAAATTTACTTGACATGAATTTGGTTTTGTTCTAGTACATGGTAAGATACATTTTATTTGCTTCAGATTCCAAGTAAAGGAAGTCCTGTTTAAGTGCATTGGGTGACCGAGCGACTATGACAATGTCGTTGGCAAAAACAAAGATTTATACTGATTTAATAAAAATAGTTCCCCTGTAGTATTAATGTTAGAGTCCCTTACAATCTTTTGGAGAGAGATATTAAAAAGGAGGCAAGCTAGTGCATTGTCTGAGGCCATTTGAAAAAACAATAGGTACTGACAAGCCATTCTGAACCTTAAATTTTAGTTTGATTTCACTTAGAGTGATAGTGACTGGGTTAATCAGCTTTTTGGCTATGTTGAATTCTCTCATTGACTCTATGAGTAATTTGCTTTTTACTGAGTCATAAGCTGTTTTAAGACCTATAAACAAATAGTAGTTTTTGATGTAAAATTCTCTTGTCTTTTCAATTATTTGTCTTAAGTTAAAGATCTGTTCCATTGTTGATCGTCCCTCTCGGAAGCCTCATTGGTAGTCATTGACAATGTTTTCGGTATATACAACTAATCTCTTACCTCTATAGTTTGAACATTCCAATACATCACTTTTTTTATGAATAAGGCAAATTATGCTCATTCTTCATTCTTCTGGTAGAACTTCGTGGTTCCACATGAATTCAATGAGGTGATGCATTTCTTGAACATATTTAATTGCTGCATTTTCCATGAGTTCTGAGGGAATAGAATCTGAGACTGGAGACTTGTTGTCTTTAAGTTTTTTAATCCATTCTTGAACTTCTTCTAAGGATGGCTGTGGAACAACTTCATTGTTGTCATCAAGAATTGGGTTGTTCAAAATCTCATTCTGTGAGCTTCCATTTAGCAATGCATTAATTCATTCCATCGGGGAAGAACTACACTCCTATTGTTTTAAATTATTTTTTCTCTGTTTCTACCAGCAATTACTCTAGGTTTGAACTCTTTTCGGCCAAGACTTAGTTATCGAATGAAAGCTCTGCTTTCGTTAGATCCTCTGAGGTGTTCAACATCTTTAAAACGGTCTCTTAAATGTCTCTCATCTTTTCAACAAGAAAACCCTTTTTTTTTAGTTTGATGGACCTTCTTTTCGTGTCTTCTAGCATTATTGTATTTCTCCACTGAACTTCTTGAGTGTCTCTTTTGTAACATGCTTTTATATGTCACTATTTTTGCTTGTGATGCCAGCATGCATTTCTAGTCAAACCAATCTTTAGGTTTGCATCTTTCAGTGTTTCCCAGTAGATTATTAACTGTAATCATGATGGCATTTTTAGCACACACCATTTAATCTCTACGTATTCCATTTCAACAAGGTTTATAGAATTTAGCTCCTCATTTAAGTTGGATTAGAGGTTTTCTCTAATAGCTTCAATTTTTAACTTTTCAAAACTCGTTTCTGTCCATCTCCTTTTATCTTACAAGCATTGGAAATTTTTGCTTTAAGCTTAGCAATAACCAAGAAATGATTGGAAACACAGGTTGCACCCTGATAGGTTCTAACAATCTGAATATACGATACATGTCTGGAGTCTATATTATGTGGTCAGTCTGCCTTGTTTGCCTTGTGAATTCTTTTATGGTAAAAAACATGCTGGATATAGTTGTACTATTTTCAGCTACAAAATACATCAATCATTGTTCATTATTATTAGCACTATTGTGTAGACTGTGCTTGCCAGTCGTAAGTTTTAATTCATCCTCCTTTTCGACCTTGGCATTCATGTCTCCTAAAATGATCTTAACATCATGTTTTGGACAGGTTCTGTAAAGTCTATGTAGATCTTCATAGGAGAGTTCTTTTTCTTCGTCATCTTTTTCCTCCATTGTTGCATGAGCATTAATAATGCTATAATTGAAGAGAACCTTCCTCTTAAAAGAATTTTGTACAGTCTAGATGATCTTGGAACAAGATCAATCACTAGGTGTTTCACTACCTAGTACCTGTTTCTAGAACGTGCTTCTTTTCACAACCGTAGTAAACTGTATGATTCCTTTTTTCGATTATTCTCTCACTTTTCCATCTTATTTTTTGTATAAGTAAATCACTATTATACCTGTCAAATTCATCCTATAAGAAATGCAAACATCTACTGAAGTATTAAGTGCGAACATTCCAAGTACGGAAAACGCAATGTCTTTAATCGATTTCCCTACGGCAGTCGGATATTTCTTTCTTTGGACTCCGTAACAAAAGGATTTTTACGAGTTGGGGTAGTTAGCCCCACGCTCAACCTCCAACCAGGAGGATCAGTCCCCTGATATAATCCCTCGATATTAAATTACTTATCGATACTTATTTCTGTTGTTATTCATTTAATATTTCGGTTTAGAATTTTTTACTAACTGAAAAAGATTACAATAATGTTTTGTAATTTGAGTTTTACTTATCAATATAGTGCGGATATTTTCTGTATAGTTAGATTAGTCTCAAATTATTTATTTATTTTATCACATTGAACCAATACAATGATAACTTTGTAATTTTTTTATATATTTTCAGGCTTTGATAGATGCAAGTAAAATGTGGCCCAGGGAATGTGATGTGGATGTTGTAGATCATTGTCAACGAATGAATGATTCAAATAATGAATTAATACACACTTTATTCCTCCAATGGATTAAAACTATCCCTAAAGTAATCCTTAAAATATGTATTATATGTATACTATATCTACTCTATTAAAATTCGTAGGTAAACAAACGTATCTATGTAGGGATGTATATAGGTATATAGCCCAATTTTCTCTCGAACCACAAGACACAGAAACTCGCCGAAAGTACCAAAATTTCGGGAATGATCCGAGGAATCCGTTTGAACCATTTATATCCCTATATTCCAATTAGTTAAAAAGATATTAATTTAAAACATTAAAAGGCATTTATTATGCACGTGGCGCCATTTGCAGAGAATCGAAAAGATCGTTTATTTCTATGGGAAACTTCGGAACTTTTTTTTCCAGAGGTTTTTAAAAATATTTAAAAATTAATACAATAAAATATTATATATATATCTTTCTTTTATCTGTCTTTATCAAACGAAGTCCGATATATTTTTTTTTTACTTTAATGAATAACGAAACGGGATATTAAATATATTTTTTTTATTTAAAGGTATTAATCACGTTCTGAAATTTGAAGTTTTATCTACAAGTTGCTTATAAAAATATTGAAGATAAAACAAACGAAATATTTTTTTAAAAAAATACTTACGTAAAGAAATGTTTAAAACTATTTCAAAATAAATTTAGAAATTACCTTTTTTTTTTAATTTATGGAATGGTTCGCTATTTTTTTCGAATAAAAAACATTCAGGCAGAATTTCCTCTCTTTGAATAACACATTCTTAACATTTCAAACTAGTTACACTGTAAATGGTTTTCATTAACTTTTTTTTAAAAAAAAGTGAAGTTTTTGTAGTTAAATTAGAACATCGGTTCCTTTTTTTGAATACGAATTATAAGTTGTTCCGTTTAAACTTTCTTTCGCGTTAATGAAAAAAATATTTTACACTAAAAAAGTCTATGCTTTTCTTTTTTTTCCGCGTGTAGAACAATATTATACGTAATCTGTACAAAGATTGATAAAATATCTTAACAATTACGGTTAAAAAAATGTGTTTTTCAACTTTTTTCTCTTTTGCGATAAATATGTAAACATTTACTTTTTTTAAAGTTTTCTGTTTAAAAATTACCGTTGTTTTCAATCTATATATGAAATTTAAAAGCATTAACTTAAAAATGAAGCCCGAAAATTTTTTTTAACTTTAATAAAAAACGAAATGAGAAATTGACAAAAATCTTCCGATATTTTAAAGATTATTTTACCGTTCTACTAGAAGGAGATCGTAACATGGTTGATTAAGGCGCTGCTTTATAAAACGGCAGTTCCTACGTTCGAACCTAAAGAGGAATAAACGGGATATTGAAAAGATATTTTTTTATTTTAAAGGTATTAATCACGTTCTGAAATTGGAAGTTTTATCTACAAGTTAAAGTTGCTTATAAAAATATTGCAGATAAAACACACAATCGAAATATTTTTTTAAAAAAATACTTACGTAAAGAAATGTTTAAAACTATTTCAAAATAAATTTAGAAATTACCTTCTTTTTTTTTAATTTATGGAATGGTTCGCTATTTTTTTTAAATAAAAAACATTCAGACAGAATTTCTCTCTCTTTTGTGTGTGAATAACACATTCTTAACAATTCCAATTAATTGCACTGTAAATGGTTTTCATTAACTATTTTTTTAAAGTGAAGTTTTTGTAGTTAAATTAGGACATTGGTTTGGAACAAATTTCGAAAAAGGGAAATTTTTTTGACATAATTTTAGAAATCACTCACATTGTGCATGTACAAACACACACACACACAGAAATGTTGGTGTCATGAGGAAAAGAGAAAACCCGAGCAACGCCGGGTTAAGCGGTGGAGGAGGGGAAGTCATTTTGCAAATGAGTATTAGAAGTTCTGATGAGTATTAGAAGTGAAAGAAAGGGAAAATTTATATAAGTAGAGATAGCCCGTGCAACGCCGGGACATGCAGCTAGTTTATATATACATTTTGATATCAACTCATTTCCCCCCTTTATTTTCCTCTTCAGGTAATATTTTAAAAATATTTTTATTTTTGACATCCAAACCTTTTTTAAAATTTACTAAAGGCTAATGAAAATCTGAAAAGATATAATCAAAATACTCTTGTTTGTTTCATATTTTTGGAAAGTTTTTCTTTCATTTACGTAATCAGTCAAAAATTGTAAATTTTAATTATATAATCCATAAAAAAAAATTTCAAATTGTTAAAAATATTGTAAATTTAAATATTTTTTGTAAGAGGTTTACTTGTATAGTTTCTTTTGTTATAACTTAATAATGTTTTATTAAATAGTCTTTGTTATATAAATTGGGGAAAAATGCTATGAATGCAATGCTTTAAATTATCTTCAAATTTTTCTGAAATTGTTTATTTTTTTAAATAACTTACAAAATCCTTGATTCGTTTTAATTTTAAAAAATGTACTGTTTAAATAAGTGTAAGCAGAAATGTAATGTATTGCAACAAATTTCTTGCATTTATTAACGTATATACATATATATAAAGTTATAGATATTTTTCTCATTAAATATCTTAAAATTCAAAGATGGAAATCAACTCATGCACTGTAAAAAGAATGTTTTTATAATATATCATTTTTAATTTATGTATGTTTTCAATAAGGATTGATTCTTGAAAATGTTCAGTGATAGATATTCAACAGAATTCTAATTTGAAAAAGAAATTTTGAATGGTTAACTACTGATAATATCTTGAAATTTTTTTCTAAAAAAAAGCCATTGCTTTTTAAATTGCAAGATATATACAAAAAAGAAGTATGAGAGAAAACTAAATTTCTCTCTCTCTCTCTCTATATATATATATATAAAGAAGAGTTTTCAAATTAAAAGCATGTTAATGAAATCACTAAAATTTTTATCAAAATTAATATATGTATATTCATGATTTTAAAAAATTTTTTAAGATGAGTAAATCCTTTATTTTCAAGAATCATCTTTCTTTTCTTTTTATTTAACCAACTTTTAAAAATGTTGGTCATAGAAAATATTATCTCAAGTTTGATATATCATATGTTATGTTTTAGTGCCAACAATTTCTAGAGCTGCTAGTACACTAATTTTTGATTTATTAACTATTTTAGATGCAGTTATTTTTGTGCTCTTATAGGATTTTTTGGGGGTTAATTCATATTGGGAAAGCTTTCTTTTAATTTTGAATCAATGTAAATTTGAACACATTTTTAAGATTGTAAACAAGATGTTTGACAAAATTTCCATCTTATTTGGCATATAAATTTCAAATTGATGAAGAGTCCTGAAAACAAATTTTGTCTTTTGAAGACTGGAAAAAATATCAATGTATTAGTCATTCGGATATGATAAAATGAGGCATTAATTGTTATTTTCATGACATTGATATCCTTTTCATTTACCTATGTGACATTCTAAAAACAATGATTAATTTCATTAATGTTTTTCTTCCATGTATGTATTTTTTAACAATATAAAACCTGCAAAATTAAATTTTGATGTTGATCTTATATCTGAGATGTATCTAGTTAGAATGCCAATAAAGCTGCTCAAAAGAGAAGAATGTCTTCAGTGCAGCCAGGAGTCTAGATATTTGCAAAATTGCCTCTCTGACCAGTTTTACAATACAAGCTCCTCTTATGTAACATTGTATTCAAATTATATATTTAATTTTATATATATATATGAAACCAAAATAGCTGAAAATTCAAAATTCATCTTTCAATAATCCGCATTAGTTTTTAAGGGAAGTTTTAATTCAATTTTGATTAAAACAAATATATTTATTTATAATTAATCCTACACTAAATTGCCACAAACCTAATAAAGCTGAACAATAAATAGAAATATAACAAAACAGTGTAAGTAAAAAAAAAGTAAGATGACATGCAAAGTATCATAGCAGACAAATGGCCTTATGGACCAAGGCTGTAAGGTTAAACACATATATTATATATTAATACATATATATGCATGCATTATATGTATAAAATTGTTATAAAAAGGAAAAATGTGTTGGTTTTTATTAAAGTTTTCAAATTTCTTACAAATTTGAAAAATTATATTTTATATATATTTTTTATTTATATGTTGGAATATAACAGCTTTTTCTTCCAGGATCCATATTCTTGGCTGAAAGAACCAATTTTTATTAAAAAAGACGGCACACCTTTTATCCAGTTGAATTTGAAAAGGTACACAATTTTTCTTTCGTTTCATAGAATATTTTTCATCAAAGTAGAATATTATTTATATATCTTTGTTATAAATTATGTTATTTATCTAGAAAAAAAAGTGAATCACATTTTACAGATTAAATTATTCTTATATGCATAATTTTTTAATAATAACATATTTTTTGAATTTTTATTTACATATACATGTACATGTACAAACATATACATGTACATGTACAAACATATACATGTTTACATATAAATGTTTCTTTTTATGGTAAAATGCTTTTTAACATGTCTTAACATTCTTATACTAGTGCATAATATTCATCGTCATCATTTTTTTTTATATGCACAGATATACTTTAAAGTATTATATTCTTTTTGAAGTAACAGTATTTATATTTAATATATATATATATATATATATATATATATATATATATAACATATTTACACTGTATTGAAAATATACATTTAAAGTTTTTATTCTAATGTTTATCAATTTTCTCTATATTTTCTAGTGATACTTTGAATTTAATCCAGGAATTGTATTATTGGGACAAAATAGGAGCAGAAATCCCTCAACAAGTTATACATTTACATGAAAAAAATGAAGTTTTTCTGAAACGTATCATGAAAATGTTAGAAAGAGTTAAAAATTATAATAGGTGCTTTTTTATCTTTTATTTCTGTTAAGTTTTTGTCTTAACAACTATATTGTCTACCTGATTATTTATTTTTATTTTTTTAATCTGAGTATAGTTCTGGAGTATAATTAAACTAGTTTTATTTAAAGCCTAAGCCACACAGACTTAAGCATGACCACCATCATTCTATGATGGGCAGTCCAATACAGTTCAGAAACCCAATAAAAGTTATAATGATTTTTATCTAATAGCTGCTGCTATGTCCTTGTGTCCAGAACAAGAGACTGAATAAATGATTTTCATACTTGTCTTTGGCATTACATAAAAGGAAAATTAGGGAATTTAAAATCTGTCTGAATCTGTACAGGTATTTTGTGAGGTAGTAGTGTCCCAGTTTTAATTTTAAAATGGGCAATGCAGACAGCTCACAAGGAATGGGTATCAAAAAATATTTAAACCAGTGTTGTGGGTATCTTAAATTTTTACTTTTGTGAAATATTATTCAAAAATATAAAATTGATCCTTTAAATCTTATGCATGATTTATATGATTTTGGATATGATGAATTTTTATTACAAATATGAGAATAAAATTATCCTAAAAGTGCTGTAAATATACTTGAGTAAATGCTGCTCTCATCATCAGAAAATTTTTTAAACAAATTAATTTTATAAATTTGTTAGGAACACATCCAGCAAACTGTTAAATTTCATTTTTCAATTGCTAAACCTTTAAAGTTTAGTAATATTTTCTATTAATTTCTTGATTTATTATTTTCTATTTATCTTCAATTTGTAATATCTCTCTAAAAGAAGTACTTAGGATGTATTTAATAGTTAATAATGAATTTTATTATATGCAAATTATAAAATGCTCTGAAAATAGTGTCAAATTTCATTTAATATGTATCTTAAAGATATAATTTTAAAATATAATGTATCTAGGTGTAGCACACACACACAGATACAGTACAAAAATAAAATTTATTCATTTCCTACTATTAATTCACTTTCTCCCTATATATATATATATAACTCTTTCCTTTCCTCTTGGTACATAGTATGACAAATTACAGGTGAAGGTTGGCGCCACAAAACTTGTTTAAACCTGCAATCCTGGTTCCTAAGGCCAGGAATTTGTCTTTATACTATGTGCCTTCTTCCTACTTTTAGTTATCTTAGGTATATAACTATATGTTTATTTTTATATTTTAGC
>BMAU01006624.1:62500-135318 GCA_019973935.1 Trichonephila clavipes
TATTCATCTATTCAAAGTAGGAATTGACTTAAAAAAACTTTTTGAAGTTATACTTCTTATTGCGCGTTTGTGTGGAAAAAAGGATGAGGGTAAATTTTTATGATGCCTGCGCACACCGCCATGGATGCACGCACACACGATTGTCTAATATTGTCACGTAGAAAGGAACAAGGCAATGGTACCCAATACAAGGGGTTTTTTTTGTCATAGTATCTTACACGGGCAGCATCACAACTGAAGACTTATCCAGCTGCAGTATTTTTATATCCACACCTTTTGGAGAGTTCTAGAATGACTGCCAGGGGAAGATTAACACAAATTCAATTTACATATTTTGCAAATATCCATAATAATAGTTAACGAAACTCATAATTAAAGTTAACAAACAAGTATCTGGGAGGCTCAAACCCGAGCCGTCTGCATGATAGAACAGTGCTCTAACCATTCGGCCGCTCAGAGCTTTTCAGTTTGTGACAATACTAAGGTATCCGAACACGTTCGGAGTACTTTTTGACAAAATAACATAGTTAAACATTATAAAGGCTTTTAAGACTCAATACCAATAAATGCTAATATTTAACCAACAATATTTAAAATAAATTGCCTAAATTTCACAAAAATCACAATTATAAGTTAAATTTTAGCAATATTTCGGTAAAACATCAAAGCAATTAGAGAAAAAGGTAATAAACTTATATTAGTAAAAGTATTACCAAAACAATCTAGATGCATTTGTCTAGCGAATATACTAAAATTTTAGTGTTTTATTAAAATTTGAATATTTGAGAGCTGATTGAGTAAACATTATAAGAAAAATCACATTACTTATGAGACTATCATTTAAATTACAAGCCCTAACTCAAAAAATATTCATACAATAAGAAGTATTTTAGTACATTTTCTAGAAAATAGCATAAATATCAGGTTCAAAAAGTTTTATAGAAATACATGTGTAATATTTTGAGTAATCAGACTCGCCATGATAGATTTTGAACAATTTAACTGCCCACTTCTGGTAGATCAAAGATCCACTTCCGGATTTTCTAACTTAATAAAATTTATTGTAGCTTTGCTTATAAGTAACGTAGAAATAAAACAAAGTATGTTTTTAAGCCAAAAGATAGCTCTATTCAATACAATAGAAAACAAAAATATCTATCTTGGCCGAATTTGGTCATTTTCAGCGTGTTCGGATACCTTCATGCCACCTTTTTTGGTGCTAGGGGACTGATATTTGGGGGATCGTAATAACTATTGTTACAAACCATATCTGTTGGGATGCATCCCCTCCCCGGTGCCCCCTCTACAGCTTTTCGGCCAATATCTCGGCACCCGAGCCTGACAGTTCATTCGGACTTGGCTCATTCGATCCCTTCCTATCTGTTCTTCCAGATATTATAATTTCATGCTCATAGGGTTATTTCTTCCATAGTTTTTAATTGTTTCAAACTTTTTTAATTTGTTTAAATTTACAATATCTTGGCTCTTGTTCGAGTCTTGCACTTGAGATTTGAACCAACTGTTCCACTCGTCGAGACCTATCCAGTCATCTACATCATTCCCATTATGTAGGCATGGGGAGAGCTTAAGCACTAAAATATCATGCTCCCATGTTAACCCTATAACGACTGGAAAAAGTTTCACTCCCCCTAAGGAATTAAGCTTGGCACTTGATTTTTGGAGGTCCACCATATTTTCGTACTAGCGCGAGCTTTACGGGAAATTGGTCCCCTCCGGTCCTCCCCCCTTCAGGGCTTCTCCAGTAATAACTCGAATCCTATGCCACCTTGGTCGACCGCACCGGCTGGATTCGATTGTTCTCCCTATGAGTATCCTAGATATATTTTTTCAGGAACATAGCCCCATTTCTTCACCCATATTTAACATTTTAAAATTATTTTAAAGTTTTAAATTTTTTTTAAATCCCGCATAGCACCGATGATTTTTTGAGCTTCGTTAATGAAACTGGGACCATAGGTTCTCCTCGTTGAACTCTTTCATCTATTATAATTCTTGTGTAGATAGTGGGCCTAGGGAGAGCATTATCACTAAAATTAGAATCCCCATGTTATTCCTATGGGGTTCGATCTTTTGATGAAGTCACGATATTACAGAGATAGAAGGAGGAAACTTTGGGATCACCTACTATTCTGTGTATCGTTGGGATGTACGTGACCATTTACGTCACAGTTGTTCTCCCCCCGGGGCAGTTAATTTCGTTTTCCTTTCCTGTAGCCGCCCATTTGCAGCTACAGACTCCGGACCGGTTCGAATGGATTCCTCTTGCTTCCTCACAACCAGTCCAAGTTTCGAGTTGCTAGGTGCCCTGCTTCTATTTTATTTAATTGTTCTAAATGTTTTAATTATTTTAAAATGACCATTACTCGGGGGTTCTTCGGGCGGATGTCTTAATTTTCTCAGGAACGATTCTTCCCGCCGAGACATTCAATATGAGGTCTCAGGTGTTACATTCGGTTCATCTCATCGCCAGATACAGTCTGCCGAAAACCCCCATGTTATTGGTCCTATTGTCCCTTTGCGGGGGTGTTTAAATTTATTTAAATCGGGATTATCTCGGGTTTGGCTGGTTCGATTGACTTAAGGTTAGTATCGTTCAACTCTGCTCGTGATCGCCTTTCGTCCTTGACCCAGCTTGCACTGCTCAAGATTTTTAGAAAGATTTTAATCTTGTTACGCCAAAGAAGTATAACTTCTTACATGGGTGCATAAGTACACACACACACTTTTTTATATTACTTGTTTTTTTATATAATTCTTGAGTATATGTAGTAACTCAGTAAGGATATCATCAAGCAAAATCTGCATCCCTCTCTCAGATTTCACTGTTTTTCATTTCAGATATTCTTAATTCATTAGCAGAACAAGCATTTCAAACTCCTTTTACATTATCATTTATATCTAATTTGAGAATTTTATGCCTGCAATATTCTTTTAGATTAGCTACAAAATATTTAAATATGCCTCTAAAACATTTTATCTGATATTTTGCTTCAGCCACTTAAAATTTAATCTGATTTATAAATTATATATTATTAGATAAAATAATTCTCTCGTGCATATAAAAAAATATAGGCATATATTATTTTTTAAAAAAAGGTTATTTAAGCAACAAATACTGGCAAGTTTAATTTTCATCCTTTTTTAAAATTTTATATATTTATTTTATATATTTATTATCTATATATATGTATATATATATATATATATATATATATATATATATATATATATATATATATATATTATGTCGAAAATTTCTGCTGTACAAGGAAGGCTGGATCCACAAAGCACTGCTTAACCCTAATTCGCTGGCCTAATTCAGTGACAGCTTTAGAAATCATAATAGGTCTCCAGTTTAGTCCAATGACTTTTTTTGTATCTACAATTGTTGTGTCTGCTGAATTCCAATTTTTTTCTTCTTTAACACTGTAGGTTCTAGTATTTCTTCACTTTTATTTTATTATACTATATATATATATATATATATATATATATATATATATATATATATATATATATATATATATATATATTGTGTTATTATATTAATATACTATTATCTGCAGTATAAGATTTTGTATGTGCAAGAGAGAATTTAATGGGTTTATTTCTTGCAATAATGATAGATTACATCATAAATTATTACTGTAGTATGAAAATTATAAATTTTAGGCAAAAAAGCCCTTTAATATTCATTGTTTATTTCTAATATGGCATCACTCGATTTCCTTATTTATAAATCATAATTCAAATTCCACTAATATGATTGAAACATGTTTTTTAAATGTTAATTAATTATAATTAAATGATTTATTTTTTAAACAGTTTTTCTTTACTTGTATATAAATAACCCTTGATTTTATATTAATTCAAAAAAATTTTCATCTGTTGTTAAATTCTAATTTCTCTTATCATTTTCATTTCATATAACTCAATATTTCATGTTTTTAGAATCATAAAATGCCTTTCATCTGAAGAAAATGGAATTTTTTTTTTTTTTTTTTTTTTGATAAAAACAAAAATGCATTTTTAAGAAAATTTTTTAAAATATTTAAAATATGTTTCAATACTTTAAGAAATGAATTTTGTTTATACAATTATACTAAATATAATTTCATGTTTTTAGAATCATAAAATGCCTTTCATCTGAAGAAAATGGAATGTTTGTTAGTGTGCTTGAATCAATAGAAGAAGAAATAAAACCAATTTTTGCTGACTTAAATTGGGCTGTTGCTCCATCTGCTCTTAAGTCACCTTTGAAACTTCTTTCTGATAAAACAAAAATGGTATATTTCTTTGATTATAAAAATGCTTGTTTCTCAAAACAAAGGAATATATCTTTCCTTTTTTCTTGATATATGATCTTGTTGCCTATTTTTCATTTTATCAACAACAATAAATTTATGCACTTTTTCAATCTATGCTTACATAATATGTATATGAAGTGCTTAAAACATTTTTGATATTTGTTTTACTTTTATTTCTACAAATTTGAAGATTGTAATTTGTATAACTAATTTTATATTACATTTTTTGTTCAGGCTAAGGAAATGTTTTCTCAATATGAAACAAATAAAATTAAAATACAAAAACAGTGTGAAGAAATTGGGAAGAAAAGTCTGTTTGATTCACAAATTTATGGACCACATGAATATGAAGATTTCATTCAAATTCAGGTATTTAAATATATATGTCCTTTATATTGGATATCTCAATAAATGTTTTGTAATGATTAATCAGATTTTATAAAATAGCTGATTTTAATATTCTTTTTGTAAGCATTTTTCTTACTCTAAAACTGTTAATTAACTCTTAAAACTTTTTTTAATAAAGAGTAATTGTTAAAAATTTTTTTCTTTAAGTAGAATTATTGACTGTAGAAAATAAATATATTATTGTAAGAATTTGTACAAAAAATTATCATTATATACTGTAACATAATTATTTATAGAAAGTAACTCTGTTTTATACTGACAAGTTTTAGACTTAAAAAGAAAATTTTTTTACTTACAGTTCATTTTAGTTACAAATAAGAAGTAGAAATAGAACTTGTGTATTAATTTATACTTCGCCTTATATTCTTCTAAGAACACCATTTTTAAGATGTTTTCTGTTTTGTTTTTTATAAGCACCTCTAATCTGATAATATTATTTATTATTTATGTTTTTGTATAATATATTATCATAATTTCCTTTTAAATTTTGTGTATATAATTGCATATTACATTTTGTTTAAAAGAATATTCATATTGTTATATTATTTTTATTCTCTCGTTAGAGGTGTACAGTCTGCAATAAAAATAACCAATTATTTTTCTTGAGGAAAGTGAATAAAAGTTCTTGTTTCATGTAATGTTCACACAATTAATTTATTATACCTTTTTATAAAGTCAATAAAATTTGTTACTTTTCAAAGAACTGGAAAAGACAGATTGTATCTGCATATGATTTGCTTCTAATGCCTTGCTTTCATGTACATATTTTGTGAGTATTGCATTTTTTTATATGAAAATTGTTTGCGTTTACCATATCAGAAGCTCATGTAATGCAGTCAAACCTCTATTTTGGGAACTTTTTCCTGGAGCAGAGAATAAAATATATTCACAGATGAATCTATTAAATGAATTTTCCTCATAATGAACTATTTTCTGGGATTTAGCATCTTTATTAAATAGAGGTCCGACTGGATTTCATAAAATATTATACTGAAGTTAGGCTTGAAATTATATTTAGTTTGCAGTTTCTTATTGTTTCCAAAAGAGAGCTTCATTATTTTTTTTTAAAAAAAGGAAGTTATTTTTGTGTATAAAAAGGTATAATTATAATATCTTTGGAACTTTACAGGGTTTGTTTTTTTTAGTGTAGAAATGATATTCTTGTCTTAATGTGCATACATTATTTTCAAGTAAAGATTTTATTTTCATATTCCAATATTATATATATTTAGCAGTAGATATTTACTTGTTTTTTCATTGTAATTTGAAGGAGACATATAGAGAAAGTGAAATTCAAGAAGTTGCTGAGCTACTAAAATCTGAAATTTTCGAGGCTAACCAAATATGTAATATCTTTTTAAAGAAGAAATCTGAAGTATGTAAAACAGAAACTATTTTATATGTTCTTTTTTTTCAAAATATTATATGGATACCTTTTTTTATTAGTCAGTCAGTCTTTACTGTGCATTGTTTTTGTATTTTATAGTCTGGTATTTTTACTACTAATTTTGTACTTAAAGCAAATGTCATCAATTCTTTGTTTACCATTCCTATAACATTCCAGTTAATTATTAATTTTTTTATGTGAAGATTGATTGATTTGAACTTATTTTTCTCAGGTAAATCAAGTTCCTGCAGCATTTCCTACAATGTTTCTAAGTACTGTTTCTTCCTCAATGATAAAATGTTATATAACTTCTTTGAAAGCTGCAGCATCTTTAATTGGTGCAAACAGAACAAATAAGATCCGAATGATTTTAAAACTATATTTGAATTTAGGAGATCATCAGGTAAATTTCTACTGTGACTTAATGTTTCATAAAAATAATAAGTTTGAGTGCTTATAAATGTATTAAGTTTTTTACTTTGTGTATATCTTCCTACTTTTGAATCCTGTTATACTTCCTTGCTTTGTTTTCAATATCTCATTCATTTTCATGAAAACCTGCTCACCTAAAATCAAACACACTGATGTATACCGGGTGATCTAAAAGTTTGTTTAAACTTTAAAAATTCTTCGAAAAAGGGAGAAATGATGATAAAGAAGTACAGCTTGCAAGAAAAGGGTTCACAAGGAAATCTTTTTTCTTTTTTTTTTTTTGCTGCAAAAACATTTTTAGTTAAAAATATTTCCGGTATAGGGCGCTGACAATTCGAAATACACTGTACAGGGCTACAGAATGTTACATTCATTTATTCTTGCAATAACAATTTAACATGACTTCCAGAATATTGTTCGACACAACTAAGGCACCTCACAATGCCCATCACAGCTGAATGTAA
The DNA here is from genome assembly GCA_019973935.1 of Trichonephila clavipes. Taxonomy (NCBI): domain Eukaryota; kingdom Metazoa; phylum Arthropoda; class Arachnida; order Araneae; family Nephilidae; genus Trichonephila; species Trichonephila clavipes. The sequence continues at coordinate 69,520 of BMAU01006624.1, forward strand.
CATATTGCAATGTATTGCAAAAAACTCATGACAAGCAGATCTTTTGTGTTCGGTCAATGATGATGGGGATAATTGGTACACAAGGGATTTCAAATAACCCTACAACCAGAAGCTGACTGGAGTAAGGTCAGCTGAACATGGTGGCCATACAATCTTGCAACCTCAAACAACCATTCTGTCATCACCAAAGGTGGTCAATAGGAATATTTTTCCTGGATTGGTATAGGATGGAAATGCACCCTTCTGTGCTAGAAGCTTATTACAAATAATTCACCTCTTTGATTTAATGATCGTACAACTAAAAATATTTTCGCTGCTAAAAAAATCTGACTTGTAATGGTTTTCTTGTAAACTGCTCTTCTTTATCGTCATTTCATCTTTTGAATTTTTAAAGTTTAAACGAACTTTTGGCATATATAATTAGACTTTTGCTACATTTTGAAGCATATGGCTTCATTTTTTCACATGTTTATTTATTTATAATAGTCTAATTATATTAATATTTTAGCATAAAAATATATTTTCATGGAATATGGTTGTAGTATGAATGTTTTGTTTTAATATAGTAATTATCTTGTGTGATATAAAGATTTTTATCAAGTTATGTCTCACACAGGATTATTTTGGAAGCTCATTTTTTTTGTTATATTTAAACTTGTAGTTGATTTTAAGAATATATTTTTTGCTTTTGCAATTTTTTCTCTTGTTTTGTTCGATATGTGTGTTATTCATTATTTATAAATCTATGTTAGTATTGAATCTTATGTCATTAAAAATGGTTTTGTGATTTTATTTAGTTTTTCATGAAAGATTTTAATTTGTAGATTATGGTATTTAACTGCTGTATATATTTCGATAAATGGATGAGTAATATTTTAACTCTGCTTTTTTTGTTAGTTATAATTTTTTTAACTTTATAGCTTATGTTAATTAGATATCAGTATTATTTCTTTAAATATTTGGTATTTTAATATCTCTTATTTTGACCGCTGATTTCTTTTTATTTACATAGATTTTTGAACTGAAACTTAATTTTATCAAAACTTTTTGCTATTTGCTACATTTTAATTACTTGTAATGTATTCAGGTGATTTGCAATAAATTATTTTCAATAAAAATGTTTATTACCTTTTTTTAATTCTTATTTCAGATGTGTTTTGTTCCAAATTTCAAAGAGCTATGTTTAAGCATTGAAAAAATCATAAATGATATGGAAAAAGCTTTAGCCTCACTTATGATGTTTGAAGAAAACTTGACTGGGGATATTGATGCAAAAAATGTAATAATCAAAATTTTCTTTTCTCTATAAATTTAGTTTTTCTACAAAATTAATTCTTTTTCTCTTACAGTATTTCTTAGAGAATGTTAAAAACACAAAAGATATTCAAACATTGAAACAAGAAATAGATTATGGTCTGTATCTTCTTTATGAAGCTGAAAAGAATTACAAATCAGAATGGGAACCATATGACTGTTTGTGGGAGACAAGTAAAGTTGATCTTTTAAAAGGATATAAAGAAAAAGGTTGGAATGCGTATGATTTTGAAGCTGATATAAATCGGTAAGTTTGTTAATATTGTTAGAACTTTATAATTAAGCTGAAATTTCCTTAATATTATTATTGTTAAAAATTAAATCTGATGTTAAATTTAAAAAAAAAATGGTTTTCCCCACTTTCTGGGATAAATTAATATTCATTATGGATTATATTTGTGGTAAAAAGAGAGGAAAAATTAAAGTAAATTGATGTAAAATAATTAATGTTATGTATAAATACAAGCACACACACACATAATCCTTCAAAATTTAGGATACAACATGTATTTCAAGTCATATTTCTATGAAATTCTTGATGAAATGAGCTTTTTTGAAAGATAATACATAATATTAACAGTTTTACCCCTTTCTAACTTAAGAAAAGCATACACATTTTCCCTTAAAAATAATATTTTGACATTTCAAAAATATTTTTTTTAAAAAAAAAAATTGCTTTTTTTTATTTCTGAAAATTGTTGATATGTCAAGTATAAAATGTTTAAACCTGATTTTTTAAGGTGGAGAGTGGATTAATGGAAATAATCTTTTTCAACCTCTGATGATGCTAGACTGCTTAATGTTTTTCACAGTATGGTCCAAAGACCTTTGAATTAGCTTTAACATGAAAATTACATTAAAGGTTATCTGTATGTAACAAGATCTCTTGATGATCCTTTACTAGTTCTTCCTGCATAAGGAAATAAACATTACTGTACCTCAATTTAATGCAATTGATTTTAGCTGCCATAGTCTTCACACAATACAATCTTATGCACAAGAAGATCTATGATACATGTCCCATCAAACCAATTATAAAGAAGGACTGAATTAAATTAAAAGAGTTTGTCAATTAATCAGGGAATCTTTGGTAGTCATTTTTTACTGATCAGTCTAGGCTTACTTTCAAAAGTGATTCTTGTGTTCTGATCTAGAGAGAGTAAGGAACTAGTTACTATGTATTTGTTAACAGAAGTGAAATTATTGTGGGGATTGAAATCCCCTTAGAGGCTACACAGACTTGCATGTGTACAATGGAAGCACTATGAATAGTCAAAAATATTGAGACAAAATTCTTGTTAATCCTGTTATACTGCTGCTGTTGGTGATAATTTATTCTGAGGAATGCTAATGTTCAGCCTCATTGATTTGAGTTTTTAGGCAGATATCTTCTTGGTCTGGGTATTAGGTAAATGAAGTGGCCATCTCTTTTTTCTGGCTTAAATACAGTAGAGCACTTTTGTGACTGTCAGGTTAGAGTAATAGCAGCACTAAATCATCTCTCTAGAGGAGTTTATGGAAGCTGCAACAGGCTGCAAAGCTGTTTTGGGGGCAAAAAGCTTTGAAAATTATTGAACATAAGTTTTTTTATCATTCTCTGTTTGAAGTACTCATTGAACTTTAAGGGACTAATTTTTTAAGCCTCCATAATGCAGAAATGGAGAAACAGGATTTTATGAAATTTGAAATATAAGTCTTTTTTTCCATGATAAAAAAATCAGATTCGTAAAAAAAAAACTATATATCCATACTGAAAAATTTTTTTAAAAACTATTTTAATAACTTATTTAAACTATTTAACTATTTTAATCACACTAATTCTTTTTTGAAGCATTAACAATGATATCAATTTTATTCAGTTCCAATAAGGTTTATAAAAGTTAATATGAATATCTCTTTGACAACTATATATTTTTAATATAAAGCCACATACCTATTATACAATTATTTATTATGGTTATAATTATTGAAGGTTTGTAAGCCACAAATTTTGAAGAAATTAATGTTTTTAAATTAATGTGAAGAAATTGAATGTTTGTGGTCTAAATACGATCTTCATCATTAATATTTCTTTCTTTGGAAAAAAATATTTTGTATTTTTTCTTTGATTTCCTGGATATTCAGTGTCAGAATCCATCTAATTAAAAACTGTTAATTATTTTTATAATAATTTTATTTAAGAATATGATTTTTTTTTAAAAAAATATTTTGTTATGGATTAAAAAATCTGTTTCTTTACATATACACTATATTTTTTTTTGCATTACATTTTTAGTTTTTTAGAAATTGGTGAAAAAGTTCTTCAGATTCCAAGATACAAAGCACTTGAATTTTGCATTGTTGACTGTTTGCATTTAAAAGATTCTGCTGTTGCTCGTTCTAAAGAATGGAAAAATGAATTAGGCTCCATTCTTAGAGAAATAACATGTTCTAATCTCCAGAATGCATTTGATTTATTTGAAACTACTACTTCTGTGTAAGAGTATCGAGTTTATAAATTTCTTTTGTTTAATTTTTTCCAAATGATTTGCATGTTATAATCTAAAAAATAATTTATATTTAATTAGGAGCATTAATAATAGATTACATAATAAATAAAAATCGATTCGAGGTAACTCATTTTTCCTTCTATCTTATTACTATTCTTGTAGTAATATATTTCCCACTTAATGATAAAATGATTAGCATAGAGAATAATTTAATATGTTATTCAATTGTTTCTCTTCTTTTTCATCACATGAGATTTCTTATTTGATGAGATCTTAATAATGAAGCACTTAATTGTAAAGATTAAAATTTTGAAACATAATCAAATAAAAAAATTAACTTTTTTATCATAATTAAATTTATTTTATAGTTTAATTTTAAAGGAATATTTAATTAAGATTTTTTTGTATTATAATTCTCTTCAACACAAATTCTGTACTATTAAAGTAAAAGTTATAAAAAATACATTGAGTTGTAGCTACTGTCATTGACAGTCTAATAAATCAATATCATGGATGAGACCTTGTTTGTCATAATTTTATCATTCTCCAAGGTAAATTCTCTTAAAGTGCTTTTAATAAAAGCTTTCAAAATAAAACAATTTTGCAAAATATATTTCATGTAGAGTCTCTTCTTCACTAACTGTTTTAAACATTAAAACAACAACTTTGTATACAACATTAATTTATTATGCTTGTGTTCTAAATATTAATTTAAAGTTTTTTTCTAATTATTAATGCTCCATCATGTATTTTTTATCATTTTATAAATATGTTAGAGATTTAATATTCATGCACGAGTCTCCATGTTACAATTCCTTTAATTTCAACTTTAATAGAACTTTTCTGAAAAAGTAGAACATTTAGTAGCTTTGTTTTTTATTACAACTTATAATTTTTATTTCATTAAACAGACATATATTTTTTAATTCATGACTAAATTTATCCATATTTGTATATTGATATCTTTATTTTAATTGTTAAAATGTTTTTTTTTCTTTTACTATTTATCTTTTCTGAGTCCTACTTAGAGCCTATTCTTAGTTTAAGGGGTAAGTGAAAAGCACTTGTTCATTTTTTAAAAAATGTCTTGAACTTAATGTTTTAATAATAATTCCTAGAGTTAATTTTGTGCATGTATTTCATCTATTGTAAACTGGCAGCCTAGTATTTTAATCAATGTAAAAGTTGCCACATTTTCTTCCAAAAATAAAATAAAATATGGAAAAGTTTATAAATATTATGATTTAAGGAATAAATAACACATAGAATTTTTGCTTTGAAAGCCTTATTATACAATCAGTATTAAATAAAAATTTAAATAAATGTAAATTAGTACTGTCATAAAATATACACATTTTTTTTCGAAAAAAAGAACATTACAAACAACGATGCCTATGATTAAAAATGTAAATTGTAAAAGACTCATAGCAACATAAGATTTAGCAATAAATAGATGAAAACATGTTTGAATCTTTTTAAAATGATTTTTGCTAATTGATTCAGTTTCTTGAATGACTCACCTTCTTTTTTAATTCAACAGCATATCAACAAGTCATGTAAAAGTTTCAAATGTTAAAAATAGTAATTCCAAAAGTTAGCAAAGATTAATTTCTTCCTCACATTGAAATTTTTGTGATTTATTATTTTTCAATTTGATTTAAATAGATCTTATTTTCGAGATGTAAAAAAATTTTTAAATGAAAATTATGAAAAAATCATTTTTACAGTCATTAAAAAGAATTTCTCTTCATTTTGAGTATTATATCACTGTTTTTTAAAACATTTTTCAGTTGAAATCATGCTGTTCTTTAAACTGTTCCATTTATTACACTGTTTTTTTTCTCTAAATGTCCAATTTTTATATATTATTATTTCTGGATTTTTTTGTAGAGCATAAAAGTGTTATAGATGAATTTGAAAATTTATTATCAAATAACTATTTACACATTTATTTATGTTGTAACATATTTTAGAAACAGCTGCAAAGCTCTCTATTTCTACTTTTCTCCTAAAATTTTTTTGTACCTTCATGAAATCAAAATCTACAGGAATCATATCATTTGTCACTTACTAAGTAATGGTTTTATCTATTTTTTTTCTATTTTTATTACTTTAAAACTCTGAAAAGCATTAATACACAAAATTAAAAATTCCAACTATATATTTTTTTATTTTTTATATTGATTGATTTTTTAATGGTACTCTATCCTTATATAAGGCTATTGAAGATAGATCATCAATGTCAAAAGCAATGATGGTATATTTGAATTAGTATCTTGCATATATTGGTGCATTTATTCTGCATACTGGCCCTTTATTGAATCAAAAGTTATGGTTACAGGTTACAGTGGGAACTATCATTATAGCCTTAAAGGAATTTAACCAGTAGGGTTATTGTGATCTATAAATTGGCTCTAAAGCGTTACTGACTACTGGACTGCGATTGTAGGCATGCTCTTCCATGTGAAAAGAAAAATGCAACACAATTGATACATGTAATTAACAAGAACAGAAATATTAACGTAGAATAAAAAATAATGAGCAATTAAAAGAATTTAGTAAAATTAGGATTTCCTGCTATTTAAAATACAAAATTAGAAGCAAAAAAAAGTAACTATATTTAGAATAGATTTTTCATTTTTTAAAATAAAGAATTTTATAAATGTTATGAAAACTTTCTTTGCTTTTGAATGAATATGAGAATAAGAGAATGACTGAATATATTTATGAAAATTGCTTACATTGAGAAAAAAGAAAAAAAAATTTCTGTAGAATATTGAAGAATATTTCATATGAATGACTTTTAGATTGATATACTAATTATAATATCAATGATAAAAAATTATCAAATTAATCTATAAGTATATTGAGTATGTACAATATACAATTATGAACAATAAAAGTAATGCAAATTGGTTGAAATGAACTTATTGCAGAGATCGATTCACATTTTTTTTTTTAGTATTAGAAAAAATCATTCTGAAAGCTTATTTGTGAATGGGATTTCAGTCTGCCATTATGTGGGAATGTTCTTAAGATTATAAAATGAGGCACGTTATAGGAAGTAAATAAATCTAGACCTCAGAATTATCTGTTTTAATGTTCTTTCCAGTTAAAAAAATAAATTATTGCTTTTAAAGGAGTATATTTTATGGAATATTAAATATTCTTTGCAAAATTAAGTTTCTCTGATTGTTATTTTTATATGGTTTGTCCTGCTATATAATATATATATATATATATATATATATATATATATATATATATGAGAAATTCAACAATTATTCTTTGCTATTTAAATTAAAAATAGAAAAATTTTGCTGAATAATATAAACAAATGTTATAAAAAACAACACAACTGAATTGTTGTTCAATTTATAAAACTTAATGTGCAAGGGAGATTTTTAGATAATTATAAATACTAAAAAGGGAAGGATTAACTATAAGAAAAGGAATTTAATTTATGCATTTGTTTTTAAGAAGCAACATAAAATATTTTAAGTAATAAATTCATTGAACATCTCAAAGGTATTTACTTGAGAAATATTTATGATTTGGGGATGGAGAATTGTCAGTTTATTTATTTAAAAACAATGAATCTTAAATCTATAGTGTAAAATAAAAAGTATTTATTCCTTTGTTTTCATTTTAAAAATCTAAATCTAATAAAATGGGATCAGTATTTTTATGTTATTTTACTCATTACAGATTTGAAGAAAATCCCAAAAATCTAAAGGAACTTAAGGAGGGCATAATTTTTTTAATTAACATGAAAAAGTATTCTAAAGAAATTCAATCAACTTTTAAATCAATTCAACTCAATTTTGTTGTTTTGAAAAGAATTGGGATTCCTATTAGTGAAAAGGTAATGATCTGTACATTGAATACAAAATCTGCTAATTAAAACTGAATATTTTGCTTTCTTGCTTTATTTTGTGAATGTTTTCTGATATAAATAATATAATTTTCTATTTATAAATCAAAATATTGCCTTAGTATTCTAGAAAATATTTGCCTTTTTGTAAATCTAACTATATATTTGGAAAATTTATTTCCCTCTAATTAACCTACATTTTTTTTTTAGATTGATTAATGAGCTTTTTTTATTCACACTTATTTGCTGTTAGCTCATGCATTATTTTTATTTATAAAAAATCATCATATATTCTGTCTCTCTGTTTTATTCTCTCTCTCTCTCTCATCCCTATTATCACTCATTAAAATCTATTTAACCTTGTTAAATCTCTTTCTAATATCCTTTTATAATGTTTCTGAATTAATTTTATGCATTTTTCTTCCAATTAAGTATGCAAAATCTTGTACAAATTCTTATTTAAAAATATTTCAGATATTTTTCATATCTGTCATAAACTAATATCACAATATCCTCAAGTGCAAACTAGGCATGTTTCTAATTTCTAGTTTATATAACAAGCAATACCTTTCATGTAAGTGAAACAAATATTATACATTAAATTGAACTGAAAAAAAGTGTTTTAGTTCTCCCCGCATCTACAAAGTATGAGTGAATCACACATTCAATTATTGAATAGTCTTTATCCAAACCAATTGTTTTAAACTTTTTTGGTTAAAAATATTTTAATTCTTAAGTACAGGTACATTTATTTTCAATTTGTTTCTGTACCTGTCATTTCTTTATTATTTGAGCACATTTTTAAAATAACTATATGAAAAAAAAATGTCTATTAATATTTGAGTTATTTTGAAGTTATTTATTTCTATTTGTATTAATTAATTTTAGAGAACTCACTAAACAACAGGCCCAAACTTTAAATAATAATAATAATTTTTTATAGTATTTATAAAAACTTAATTATTTGCAGTTTTGTGAACTCCAATTTGAATTTTTTAAGTGATTCTCAATATACTAGGCAAAAAACATGATTTATGATTGTCAAATGTCAAATGAATTGTACAGTTTGTCAATTGTATATATATCTGTAGTACTTAAGATATAAAACATGATTTCTAAAAATACTGGTCTGATCAAACTGATATTGCTATGCATTTTTATGTATATGTTTATCTTTATATTTTATAATTAATAATCTTATCCACCTGAAATGATAACATAGATATATTTTACATTGTGTTACATATGCATAATGCTGCTTTTATATATCTTGTAAATCCTACTACTTGTTTCACCAACAAGTTTTATGAAAATACATTGTGTATGTGATTAAATGAATTAATTTAATGATTATATTTTTTCTCAACTTTTCTCACTTCAAAATGTAAAAAATAAAATGCATGAGTTGAGTATACACTTGAATTGATAATATATTACAGCTTAGATTTCTTCTTGGGTTAATTAATACCCTTTTATCATTATAAATCTATGAAATATGTGCCAAATTTTAGTGGACTCAAAACTCAAATATTCTCATTCCCAAAAAATGTTTTGTAATCAAGTTAGCAAAATAATAATTTTCAAAAAAGGTTTAAGGATCTCTAATTTCTATGGGGCTCTTAGACTGCAGTTTTATGGATAGTATATGCATCTAGCATTGATGTTTGTACATTATAATTTGATATTTTTATTTTTGTCTGTTATTTTATATATTAATGTGTACTTAACTTAAAAATACAATTTATTTGTTTTTTTTCCTCTCACACTCTCAATACTATTAAGTACTCCACCCTCCTTCATCTATCTTCTCAAAATTTTGTTTTGTTAAAACAGAGCTGAAACATGTACATTTATAATTCTTCTAAATGCTTATATAAGTTTTTAATGCAACATACTACAATTCTTTAAAGTACAACCAATGAGCATAATAATTTAGTTTTAAATATTTTAGTCTCTGGATCAACATTGGAATTTAAGTACCACATGGAAAGCTCTTGAAAGCAACTTCAACAAATATTATATTAAGTTGCAAAAAATCCAGGTGTGTATTATTATTTACAAGTATTTATTTTTAAAATTTTATTTTTGAAGATGAAATGTTTTTTTTTAAATTATAAATCTTACAAATATTTTAAAGTATGATATAATAACCCAAGTATTAAATGAAAGTGGAATGTACTGCTTCAATTTTGATGCTTAGTTAAATGAAAGTTTTAGAAAATATTTGGTGATTAACTTTTTACTATTGATGAAAAATAGTACACTCACACACACACGCGCAATTTAATTATAAATTTGAGACATAGTGAAAAAGTATTTTTTACGAATCATGAAAATTATTATTATTATAAAAAAAAGACATTTCTTTTCAGTTAAAAATCAAACTGTTTACTTCGATGAACCTTTTTCATAAAAAGTGTGTTGATATTTGATTTCTTTTTAAAAATATTTTGTTTTTCTTTGTTAACAAAAATCATTCTAACTTATTATATTTTCTGACAGGCTTTGCATCAGAGACACTTTTTAGCATATCATGATGAATTAGAAAATCAAACTAATATTTTAGAAGGAGATTTACATAAAGAAGGTCCATTTGAATTAAAGTACACATATTCTGATGCGTTGAATCTCATATCACTTTATCATCATAAATTACATCAACTTCAAGAAAAGGAAACTTTAATGAAGAGAAATTCTGTATTTTTTCATATAAAATTGAAACCTTTGGTCACACTAATATCAATAGAAAAAGTAAGAGTTTTTAATATTATAATCTTGTTGAAAATAATAAACTTATTAGCATTATGTTTTTTCCTAATAAAAAGCACTCTTTTAAATTGTTTATGATTACTGCACTTTTTTATAACATTTTAGTTAAATATTTTATTGTATTGACTCTTTATGTATAACGCAAGTATAAAAAACTACAATTGGACCTCTATTATGCGAATATCTCTATGTTACAAACTTTTGCCTGGAACCAAGATGTAATACAAATGAATAGAAATGAATCTCTATTTAACAAATTTTCCACATAATGAACCTTTTTTTCCCGGGATTTAGCAACTTCGTTTAATAGAGGTTCGACTGTATATACTTTTCCTGAAATTTATGTTATTTTTGTCAGCACGGAATAACAGGAGTATGGATTATTATTACAAGTAAATTAATATTTAGAATTATTTGTGTTATCATTTTAAAATTTTTCTGGTTAAAAATATTTTGACTTAAAATGTTTTTCAATTTTGTGCATTTTACTTAATGCACAAAATTGAATCCATACAATAACGAATGATTTTATATTTACTTAATTTGATTTTATATTTTATTATTTACTTAATCCATACAATAATTAATGATTTTATAAAACATTTATTTACTGTTTATATAGTTGTTTCCTTAATTTACATCTTACAATTTAGTACGCTATTATTTATGTATTATTATGCTTGTAAAAAATCAATTTTTTTTGAAAAATTGGAATATTTAAAAGTATATACATATATAATGTTCTATCATTTCTGTTTAATAAGAAATTAATTAAATAGCAATGTATTTTTATATAATTGATATCTTTTTACTGTGCAGGCATTGTAATTATTCAGTAGAAAAATAGAAAAAAGTAGGAGATAGTATTATTAAATTGTGCAACTTTTTCTTTTTTGGAAGTTTCACTTCTTCAGATAATGTAATTTATATACACTGAATGTGTATGCTGACTTTATTTTGCTCTCAAAGAGAAGAAGGATTTTTAAGGAAGGCATTTCATATATAGTTTAGCATGCAGTATTGAAATTTGAAATGAATCCTACATTTGCATTTTTGAGTTTTATAAAAAAAAAAAAAGATTAGAAAAACATTTCAAATAATTGTATATTTTTTGAGTTATCTATATAAAAAAAATCTAGTTTCTTCATTTTTAAATGTTTTATAGTTTCTAATTTCCTGGGAATTTAAATCTACAGTTACTCTAAATTGGCATATATTAAATTAAAACTCCAAATTTTTTAACTAACTATTTTATATATTTCCATGTTACACAATGAAAAATTGAATATTTTTGAAAAAATAATCCCTTTATGAGTACTGTACTCTGTATTAATCTGAATCAGCATTCTAAATACTAATGAAATAGTACAATATTTCTGATAAACCATATCACATATATCTGAACCATGCAATGGGGCTGCGGTAGCCCAGTGGTTAAGGTATCCAACCATGGCAGGCATGTCATGAGTTCGATCCCAGTACCACCAAAGACCCGCCGTGTAGGGCAGCGATGCACGTTAAATCTGTCGAGAGCTGAAACGTCCTCCCGTTGGTGTGGTGTGGTAGTTAGGAGAGGGGGGTGCCAGCTCAGGTGTCGTCCACGTCACTTGACCATGGTTCAAAATTACGTGGTCCGTCGCCAAAAGCCCTCGTGTAGCTGAACAGTGCGACGTTAATATTAACTCACTCACTGAACCATGCAATATCTCTTTCAATCTTTTATGTTAAGAGGTCTTTATTTCTTAAACATTTATATAGTTTAATAATACATTTAAACATTTTTAAATGTTTTATAGTTTCTAATTTCCTGGGAATTTAAATCTACAGTTACTCTAAATTGGCATATATTTAATTAAAACTCCAAATTTTTTAACTAACTATTTTACATATTTCCATGTTACACAATGAAAAATTGAATATTTTTGAAAAAATAATCCCTTTATGAGTACTGTACTCTGTATTAATCTGGATCAGCATTATAAATACTAATGAAATAGTACAATATTTCTGATAAACCATATCACATATATCTGAACCATGCAATATCTCTTTCAATCTTTTACATTAAGAGGTCTTTATTTCTTAAGCATTTATATAGTTTAGCAAAGAAATTCAAACAAAATATTGATTTATGTTTCAAAAAATGCGAATTTTATTTTATTAAAAACATTACTTTATTTTGCTCAAAAATTTGTTTAGTTCAATATAATATTAGGTTCTAGATCTTTTCAGATAAAATTTTTTATTGTATATATATCAACATTTAAATTCTTTTAATTGTTTAGGATCTGGAGTATCTCACTTTATCTTGGTCATTTGTGAAATTGTTGAATGACTACATTGAAGAATGGGGAAGTACACCAATAGTGGCTTTTGATGTCAAAAAAAAGATGGAGTTATCAAATGGTCTCCGAGATAATATCAGATCTTTACTCCAGAAAGTTAAGGTAGGATATACCTAAATGTGTTTTATTTAAAAATGAACTAAGGAATTTTTTACCATTTTTTTTCTTTGTTTTATTATATTTTATATTTATTATGAAGGTAATTTTAAAAAACTTTCTTGGTTTTTGTACAACTTTTTTTTCAGCTTTGAGAAAAAAATGCTTTATTTGCAATTATAGCAAAAACAAACAAGATCTTTATTAATTTGCCGTCAATACCAATTTACATATGTATATTAAGTATGACAGAAGATAGAGGATGTGAGCTATTTTTATACAAGTTTTATTCTTATTAATTATCATAAGGAATAAAAGATTAAATATAGATGCTATTAATAATAGACATACATATAATACTAATCTGTGCAAAGTTTTATTTATATATCATGCATAAATCTTAGAGTACATTCTATATGTTATTCCAGTAACTTATTACAAATGAAATATTTTTAATAATCATTGACCATAACAGTGGTTGAAAAAACACCTAATCATGCAGGTTTAGAAAATTTTGAGATTTGTATTTATGTTTCAATTTGAATACTTTGAAATAGTAAAATTTACAAGATAATATTTTTAATAAATTGTTTTATAATGTTAATTTGATATTCATTTTTTCTGAATTATGTATGCTCTACATATGCTGTATACTTCATAAAAAATGGGCAATTTTTATTTCCATCTTTTATCTAAATTCACCCTTTCTGGATTCAGTATTCTTAGTGAAAAGTAACAGATTGATCCAAATAAGTTGAATACATAAAAATATAGACAAAAAAAACAATAATTTTTTAAAAAAATTATCTTATGTTTTTTATTATTACTATTTATTATTTTTTTAAAAATTTTAGGTCAATTTGATTTTATTGAATTTTAGTTTTAAACTAAACTTATAAATTATTTCAACAAATTTGTATTTCAAATTCTAATTGTTTATGATTAAAAAAAACTGTTGTCATATTTTTTTAAGATCAATTATAAACATAAATCCTGTGTTTCGTTACTAACAAATAATTAGTTTTATGTAGATGACAATTTATGTTTAAATGTTAATATTTTACAATACAAATATATTTGATGATATTTTTGTGAAAGTCCTTTACAAAATGTTTTCTTAATAATGCAGTATTTGCCAGTGAGATTGCCCAATATATATAGAAATATTATTGGATGTAACATTTGATTATTATTGAAAATTTCTTCATTCTGCATCCATAATTTATTTACTGTACATGTGTGTATTTTTCCCTTTAATGTTATATCAGTGTCATGTGATTCAAAATTGATGTCACCTTTTTGGAAGTTTCAGTTTCATAAAGGGTCAAAATTTTAAGAATTCTACTTGTTTTTTGTTGGAAAAAAAAGTTGTTATCTGGATTCTTTTTGGGGAGTTATTATGAAAGTGTAGAATGAATGAGAGACTATTTAATCTATCACATTTTTTTTGAAAATGATTTTTTCATTTCATCAATTTAGATGCACTTAATGTTTATTACTTTTAAGAAAGTGAAGAAGTTTTATCTTACTATTTTTAGGATTTTAATTAAAATATTTTATATTAAATTTAATTTTAGAGAACTCAGTGGATATTGCTTGAAGAGCTGTTAGGCAAATTACATAATCTTGATCAATATTTTGAAATGATACTTGATTTCCAAGAGCCAGCATTGCAAGAGAGACATTGGAATGCTTTGCAAGACCTTTTAAGAATCACTTGTGAAAATAGTGAAGAGTTTTTCAAAAGTGATCAATTTACATTTGCTTTTTTAAGTAATCTGACTATCGAAAACTTACCTGAGCAGGTTAACAAAATTGCTGTGCAAGCTAGAAAAGAATATGAAATAGAACAGGTTTGTACAGATGGAAATATTAAGCTTGTAAATATTTTTAAATTACAGAAATTTACTTAATGGGCATTATTGTAAGGTAAAATGTGCATGTTTTTTTAAATATTTTTTTCATACTTTATTGCATAGTTCCATATAAATTTAATGAAAACTTTTAATTTTTTAAGCATAAATTGCATACTTTTTAATTGAGTTAGGAAATAAGTTTTTAATAAACATTATAATCCTATTATTTTGCCAGTTTACACTCATATATAGCTATTCTTAGCTAATGAATAACTGTTAAAAATTTTCTTTTACTGTATGCTTTAGAAATTTCCACCTTGCTATCTCTGCAGGCAATGTGATGATGCTCATTGAATTATTTGTCTACACCATAAATTCCCAACCTTTTTTGAACTGGCACCCCCTTTTCTAGAGAATATTTCGATACCGCCCCCTTCCCACTCCAGAGAAATAAGAGCGTACATAATACATAGTGAAAATACGAATTAAATTTTTTTTAAATATTCTATTACTAATAGAATATATTTTTTTAATTTACTTTTTTTCTAAAGCCCCCATTTTTTTTACTTGCAAATCTGAAATAGCTATTGCCATGTATATACAATTTTAAATACATAAAATCAACATAAGGTAACCAGTATTAAAGTTTACTTTTGTTAGTACATAATCAGTGTGTTTTTTTAGTCTTTTTTTAGACTATAATTGGTTAAACTGCTCATGCCCCTCCATACCATCTCAAAACCCCCTAACTTGTTCTGGGTCTTTTACTGCCCCCTGAAAGCCTCAATGCCTACAAGGGGGCATTATTGCCCACGTTGAGAACTTGTAATGTACACAATTAAAAAAGAATTTTTTATCCATTGACTATTTAAAATAATTTTATAAGATATTCATCCTTTAAAATTGTATTACTTGAGCTTCTATGTAAATTTTTCAGGATATAAAATTACCACAGTGTAATAAAAGTATCATATTTTTGAAGGAACTGAGATTATAATCATGTTTTCTTTTTAAATTTAATTTTTAATCTGTTATTCCATTTTTATGAAAGTAAATTATTAAAGTATAATTTCAACTGAATATATTAACTGAAAAATATTATTAAGATATTTTTACTTTTTAAGACAAAATATATCAATGGAAATTTTAAAAATAAAAGTTAGCCTTGGATTTTTATTTTAATGTTTTGAAAGTAAAACATATATTGTGATTTTTATTAAAGTATTTAAATTAAATATTAGTTTCATTCTTTTGTTTATAAATGAATAATTAGTTCTTCCTTTGAATTTCCTTAATGTATTTTTTTATAATTTTTATTGTGATCTAATTGAATTTTTATTAATTTGTGGCCTCTTTATATACTTTATAAGTAATATTTTATTATTACTATTTCTCTTATGTAGTCCTAATTATTTTTATTGCATAAATATAATTTTTATTTTTATTGTTTTCTTAAAAAAGAGATTTTATGTTATAAGAATCAAACAAAATCTAGGAATTTTAATGTTTTTTAATTTATTTAAATGCTTATTGAATTGTCTTAAAGCTTCAAATGAGGTACATCATATCTTGATGGCAGTTTAGTATGTAAAATTGTCCTTTTTTAGAAATTTGTATTGGAATTAAATTTTTACTTGTAAAATGGCTTTGATTCTGTAAATATTATATATAAGGTTTATAATCCTTTAAAACTTCTGAATAAAATATTTTGCTTTTCCTTATTGTTTTAGGCTATAAAAGAAATAGAGAAAACATGGGAAACTGTTTGTTTCAAAATGTCTTATTATGAAAAATTTTATAGAGTGGAGGATTCAGAGTCAATTGTATCTCTCATTGAAAGACATCAGATATCACTGGGAATCATGAAGGCATCTAAATATGTGACACATTTTGCTACTAAAGTGAATTCTTTAGAAGATTCTTTGTTACTGATTTTGGATGTTATAAAGCAGGCAGATTACTTTCAAAGTAAATTTTATCTCCTAGAGGTTAGTAGGTTTTTTTTAAAGTTATTGTTTTTTTGTGTGTGTGTGTGAAATTGCCTTTAATGTTTCGATTTCTAATATTTGATTCATTTATACCATTTCATTTAAGTATTTTGTTTCTCATTTTATTTGGGGAAATTTAATATCAATAAATTTATACTACCATGTGGTTATAACATTTATCGTTATATGTTGGTCAGTATTTTTTATTCAGTTAAAATTCTTGATTCTTCTTTTATACCTTCATACAAATGCATAATGGATTGAATTTCTTGTAGATTGGGACTGCATAAAATTTAAAACAGTTCTGGAGTACTATTAGTATAATTATGATTATTAATTTTGATCTTGTCTGTGTTTTCTATATAAGTTCTTTGTTGACTTTTCTGAAAACTTTCTCTTAATATTAATTTTATTTCTTTTCTGTTATTATTTTTTTTGACATAGTCTTGATTGCAAAAATTTGTACATTTCAAACTAAACAATGAATAAAATGTTTTAAAAATGGATGATTGCACAATTTTTTTAAAAAAATGAATATATAATTTTTTTTTGTTAATAGATGTACATCAGTGTTTCACATTTATAATGCAATAAAGAATAATAACATAATTGTAGAAATAATAAAACAAGCGTTTTTCTCCAAAAAACATTTTGTATCTCAGTTCAGTTTTAAAATTTTCTTTGATTTATAAAAGTTATTCTTCTCTCTTATTCTTTGTTTCAGTTGATGAATATGTAAGTATATTTATTTTTATAATATTCTAAATATTTTTGAATTCCCAGAAGATTATATTGTACATTTGAAGAATACATTGCACACTTATTATAATGTAAGTATTTGGCAAAATCCTCATCTTCTAGGATTTGTTTATAATCAATTTTGTCTTAAAGAATAAATAAATGTTTAGTTTTGTAATCTAATCTTTACAAAGTCAATAAGTCCTCATGTATGTTCTATCTTTTATTTTATAAAAGCTGATGTGTGTGTTTTACAATGGCTATTGTAATCTTTTGTCATATTGGAAAATTCTATGTATACATTTTTATTTTACAGAAAATCATTTCATTTTATTGTATTATTTTATTATTCACAGTAATTTAATTTGACAACTGCCAATAAAAATAAAACAAATTTGATGTGAGTATTCTATAAACTGTTAAAAAATTTCTTTTGATAAAATTTTTCTACATTAAGGAACCAGTGTGTGTGTTTTAAATCAGACATTTATTTTCATACACAGAATATATTTGCTGAACAAGCAGTTCAAGCACAACTTCCTAAAGAAGCAAGTGAAGTTCAGGAAGTAACAATATTGTGGAAAGAAATTTCACTTATGATGAATAAAGAAAAATTGGTTTGGAGTATTTGTCACAAGCAAGGTTAGATTCTATAGAATAACTTACAAATTTGTTTTTAGCTATATGTGTTTTATATTTACTGCAATTAAACTCTTTCCATCCAATAAATATATGAAACATATTTTCTTATCTTAAATTATTAATAAATCACAATTAAATGACACTCAAAATTTTCAATTTTTTTAAACAATGTTCTTCTATTATTTACAAGCAGTTATTTAAAAATATATGATTCATACAATTTTTTTTTAATTTACGAGTTAAGTAATACATTTAGTATATTTTTCTAGTTTGGAAAAAGATGAGAGATATAGCAAAGTATATTTATAAATCGAACAATAACTATTAAATTTCACAATTAATTGTTTTATTCTATTAAACTAATTGTTTTTCTTAAATGTACATGATAGAATATTGAATCATAGTATTTAAGAACTTGAAATGTCAGTGTTTTGTAAGCATATATTTCTGAAATGTCTTTAAACTTAAATTATGTATTTTCGAATTGATTTCAATCTTCTTTTTCATTCTGATTATTGAAAAGATAAAACTAATTTGAGTTTTTAAGGAAATAATATATTTCATAATATAATATCCATAAATAAGTGATGCATTTCAGCATACAATATCCATATCAATAATCTTGAAGTATTTTCTGTAAGAGGAAAATGCCTGATTGTTTTAAATTATAATTTTGAAAATCATTTACTTCATTTTAAAAAAATGCTTTTCTGATTTTTTTTAAACATTTGAATGTATTAGTTGTATCAAAATGAAACAAAATGTTTAAATACATCTTTGACAATTATAAGTCTCATACAATTGCATTTCTTTTAGGATTCTTAGAGCAAATAATTGGTATGAATAGGAAAGTTGAGAAAGTTCAGCAATCTTTAGAATTCTATTTAGATTCCAAACGTCGAGCATTTCCTCGTTTTTATTTCATATCAAATGACGATTTACTGTGTATCATTGGCCAAAATAGCTCTGAAGATATTCAACCGTTTTTGAAGAAATGTTTTGATAGCATAAATAAAATTAAAATTGTGGAAAAAGTGGAAGAAAAATTGGTTTGTATTGTCTTTAAATATTTATTATCGAAATTTAATAAAAAGTTATTTTTCTCAAATGCTGTACTTAAGCGTTTATTAAAATCAACAGTAAGGAGCTGAAAGCTATAATTTTTTTTATATTTAATTTATTGAAATCTAAACAAGATTTTTTTTCATGATGCAACATTTAAAATTTTTACAAAATGATGTTAAATGAATGGTGTTAATTTAAACATTTGGTCTTAAAATGGCACAGTAAATTATTAGAGATTATCTTTGATCAGTTCTTGATAAAAAAAATTTAAAACTGTTCCTCCGTCTTTTATTCAAGTCTCTGAAATTGCTGAGAAACAAGTAATGATCGGTTTTCAGTCACTAAGAAGTAGAAGATCTCTGTTGACTTTTTCAAACTATTTTTTCCAAGTTCTTTTTGTATAAATGTAACAAAAAATAATATATTCATGACTTTTTGTTTATTTTCAGCGTGAAAGAATTGTTACAACTATGGCTACTGGAATGTACTCTGAATTTGATGAATTTTTTGAATTTAAAAGTTCTGTAGTTTTATATGGACCAGTTGAATCATGGTTATTAGACATTGAAGAAATGATGCAAATAACATTGTCTAGTGCATTGCCAAAATGTCTTCAAGCATTAACTAACATAATTTCAAAAGAAGAATTTAATATTTCAAATTGTAAGTGGTTAACTAATTGGCCTGCTCAGATTTGTATTCTTTCTATTTTAATTTCCTGGACTGCTGAAACAACTAATAGCATTAAAGTTGTTCAAGAAACAGCTGTCGCTGCAGTGTTAAAAAATCTGCGAAAAAGATGGGTAAGTATTTATAAATTTAGTTATTTTTTCTTATGTAAAAATGTTTACAAATTTTTCAAAATTATTTTATTACCTTCTAAACAATTTAAGCCATTGATTCTCAAAGTGGTCTATATGGACTCCCAAGGGTCTACGATGAACTACTTAATGCTATGTCAATGAAAACAGAAGTTGGGTGTTTATAAAGTGGTTCTCATTTAATCTGGTCATGCCTTTGTTTTAACTTTCATTGAATGTAGAATAGCCCACATACACAGATGTTGCCTATTTATTTACATAATATTTTATTATACTTGTAATATAAATGCATATATCTATCTACATAATTAAAATTAGAGATTAATCAAACACACACGTATGTATAAGCCCAAATTTGATTAAAATAAGGACCATTATTTCAGCATTTCTTATCAGAATTAAGCTAAAGAAGTATAATATTGGACCTCGCGAATTTTTCCAGTTTATCTATTTGTTACAGACAGTATGCCAGGAACATGGCGCTTTAACCAACGTTCAACATAATGTCCTCTCTTTAAATTTTGAAAGTACGTTTGAGAATGCTTTGATTATGGTAATACCACAGTAGTCAATCAGTCCATATGATCATACTGAAAATAAATGTCACATTACAAGAGGAACTGATTTGGAATAAACGCTAAGGTAGATCTTAAAAGCACAGTTTAGAAACGGATATCAACAATTTTGGCTTTTAAAAGATGTACCTGCTATTTATGACGAATTATGGAGTATCTTGAGAAAGATCTTAATTGTGTGCTTTTCCTAAAGAAAAAAAAGTTTAAGAAATTGCCAAACTCGAAATGGCTGAACACTAACCGATAAGATTTAGGGCTAAACCTAACAAAATCATGCAAAATGTTGAAAATTTGTTATAAAACATCAGATTAAAAGCATTGTTTGTTGCTTAGTTATTTTATGTAGCAAATATTATATGTTTTAATTGAATTTTAATTTAATTAATAAATATCTCTTTGATTTTTTGCACTACACTTCCCTACAGTTAGGAAATTAAAATCTTTTTAAGTAAATAACTCTATACTAGCTGTCAAAAACACATTTCAAGTACCTGAATTTGCAAAAATTCAATATCAGGTAAGCAAGGTTCTATCCAAAGCCAGAAAACATGGTAAGGGGTCTATGAAAGAAAAAAGCTTGGGAACATCTGATTTAAGCCTTTATTTATTAGCAAAAAAAAAGTTTTTGTAATTTTTTAATAAAGATATCATTTATTTATGTTTTTTTTAATTATACTTGCATTTTTATAATTTCATTCTTAAATATATTTTATTTACTTTATGCATTTATCATTTTAATCGTTCAATTTTTTTATTTATTTTTTCAGAGAGACATTTTGAATCAATCTGTTTTAAGAGTTCAAAATGAATCAGATCCTTTAACGCAAAGGAAAGCTATGACGGTTATTGTTACTTTAGTACATTCCTGTGATATTATTGACTCTTTGATTGGTTATATTTGCAATGACCCCAGCTCTTTTGAATGGCTAGTGCACCTGCGTTATTATATAGAAGAGGAGAGGCACACATGTATCATTAAACAATCAAAAGCTGTCTTTAAATATGGTTTTGAATATTTAGGTAACAGAAATAGACTCGTTATTACACCATTAACTGACAGGTAATGCTTTAATTAAATTCTTTTGCTTAAGAATGATTTAATTTAAGACAATAATAAAATGTTTATGAATATTCTGTTAATATAAATTTAATTGTGCTTAATCAATATTTTAAAGTTACTAAATACTTAGCAGCCTATTTTAAAATCTTTCTTGCATTAAAAAATTATATTTAAATATGCTCAAATTTCGTTTAGGGATGTATGCATTTCCTAGAGAAAAAAAGATACTTTTAGTATCGGAATATATTCTGACTGCATATTTACCTTAGAGAAAAGTCAGAATTGGATAGAAGTCAATAAAATATGTTAAGATATTTTTTTTAAATATTCATTATATTATTTATTTTTATATATAAACTTTAGTAAGACTTTTAAAAATTTAGTAAAACTATGAAGAATCAATTCTATTCTTATTTCATATATATTTATTTTCATTTATTTATATCATAATCCATCAATACAAAAAGATTTATTATTTTTTAATAACACTGAGATTTGCAACTGCCAACAAAATTTTAATATCATTATATCTTGATGAGAATTGAATTTTTAGGAAGTTAATAGCATATTTTTATTGGCCTCTAAACAGGATTAGGCTTGTTTTCAATAGGTGTAGAAAACATCTCACATTTCATTTTTATTGATTACAAAATGAACATTTTTCTGTACAATGATAAACCGAGGTCCAAAATTACAAGGTCCATCGGCAGTTACCATCCTATAGTTTCAAAGTGGACCGTTAATAATCAATCAATAAAGTGATAAAGGGACTTTTAATTTCGATACATCTATATCTGAAGGAAATTTGGAATTATACTTGACTTTACTATCAGTATATTGTAGCATATGTAATATTTTATATTCAAAAGCATGAAAGGATGTAAAAAGCATCAAATGTGTAGTAAATTGATTCGGAATGCTTTTTTTTTCTTTTTCGGTCTCTATATCCCGGAAAAGTTTCCTTTCCCTTAGCCTAGTGAAAAACGGGAAAAATTTAAAATTAAAAATATATGTATCTTTCACTCATGCAACGCACTTAAAATTTTAGAAAATGAACAAATTTGGCTTTTTTTGTCGCTTCTTTATAGTTGTTTGACATACCGATGTCGTAACACCATTGTTCTAAGTTTGAAGTTACAAGACTTGAAGAGAAGAAAAAAATTAAAACCTGTAAATTCAAAATATTTGTTATTAGCGAAAAAACCAAACATCTGTTTTTCCTTCCTTTTTTTACAGTAAAACCAACAGTATTTCTGAATTGTAATCTACTTTATTTTTCCACCTTTAATAAATCAAACCTAATAAAGGGAAAACATTTTTAAATTTCAAATACTTTTAATACTAAAGGTGGATCAAACATAATTAATAAAATTATCCCGTATTTTTATTCAAAGGAATGTATTCTAAAATTAGATGTTTGGGCATTATTGATCTTCATAAAAGTCTCTTGTGTAAACTCCATACACCTTTTGAAATTGTAGCGGTGTGATATCTATATGAACTAGTACCAACATCACGCGAAGATGATCGTTTTGGCTTGATCGGCTAAGTACTCGCATTTTCATTTGGAACGGAAGGTGCCCAGAACGAACCTTCCTTCATTGGTGACCCTGGCCGTGCAAAGACCACTCCCTTCACGCGCCGCTGTCGTGGCGCCATCTATCCACCACAACAGCAACCAAACCGTCAAACATTGACGCAAAATAAGCCGTTCCTTCTCGAAGTCGTCAAACAATGACGCAATTACACCGTCACACACATGACGCGATTCTCAAGACGTCACGCACGAAACTGACGCAACCCACCAAGTGACGCAACTGCTTACATGCTCGCCACGAATATAGTATCGTTCGTTCGCCGACTCACTGGCTTGGGAGTATGTAGCGGTGTGATATCTATATGAGGTAGTACCAACATCACGCGAAGACGATCGTTTTAGCGTGATCGGTTAAGTACTCGCATTTTCATTCGGAACGGAAGGTACCCAGAACGAACCTTCCTTCAAAATGCTTCAATCGTAAATATGACTCAGCGTACCACCCCTTGGGTGTGACAGAAGAAGCTTTGGAAATCTGGTTGTAGCAATGTACCAGTCTGCATAGATTTTTTATCGCCTTATCAGTAATGCTTCTAAATAATGGATGAGGAGAAATATTTTGATGATCCCACCAGATCATATTGTTTCTATCTGTAGTTTCAAAGTTAAGTTTTGATGTGGTGAAAAAAAGTTACAAGAGTCCAACATTTTTGAAGTGAACCGATGTAAGTTTCGCAACCTAATAGTTTTTATCCGATCAGCTAGCTGAATGATAATACTATCTAAAGGAGAAATTACCGATGACCAATTTTAAAAGCATATAACTATTTATGATGAATTTCTATCGTTTTACTACTGGTTTTATTTGAAAAATGAAACATTTAAATTACCAATCTAACCATTTTTATTAGTGGGAGTAAATTACAGTACGGAAATTAGATCTTCAAACTTGGGACGAAATTTTACAGCTTTTGAAGGATGATTGTTCAAATTTTGTAAATAATAAAGCATTTAAAAATCAAAAAAAGACATTTTTCTATTGTGTTAATATCTAAACTTCAAAAAGAAATAAAATGTGGCTCGCAATCAAAAGTTCTAGGGAAAAATTGTGAACGAAAGGAAGCCCTTAATGAAAGAGAAAAAAGAAGTTGAAAAGAAATACCGTTGTATAAAATGTATTGCCTCAAAAACCTATGGCAAAGAAACTACAGATAAGGCAATCGACGATTTATCGTCAGATAAAGAAAATTGGCTATAAAAAAGTAAATTTTCCACACACAGTCTGTCATTAAATGTCTGTTAAGACAGTAGAAAAACGAAGAAAACGTTCTTGGTCTCTGTATTTAATGTTACGCAAAGGTAGATACAAAGCATGGATAACTTCTGATGAAGCACTGTTTCATCTGTCATTCAAAACTGGCAAAACAAAGATTCAATATGTTTCCAGCAAAAAACGTCGCAAAGACGCAACTGTTTTGAAAAATGCATGTTGGCCGTCAGGTATGATATGGACGGAAATGTCCTCTCAAGACTTAACAAAACCATTTTTTGTAGAACCAAACTTTAAAATTGATGCTAAATACAATCAGAATAAAGATTTGAAACACTTGATAAAAAAAAAAGCAAATGTCTTTATCCTCAAGGAAACTTAGTTTTTCACCAAGATTCTGCACTAAGTCATGCTGTAAAATCAACTATAAAATGGTTGAAAGATTAAAAAAAAACATTCTGCCTCCTGATAAATGACTATCACTATCCCCTATTTGTGTTCCTTGCGATTCTTTTTTTATGGGGATATTTAAAAAAACAATTAAATAGATGTAAAAGTAAGCATTTCAAGAGCTTCAAAAAGCAATTTAAGAGGGAGTTGGAAAAATACCCCCAAAATTATCAGAAAAACTCTTTTATCTTAGCCAAAACGCTTACGAAAAGTGTACTGTACTAGAGGAAACCACATTGAAAATTCCATGTAAATAAATTTATTCAATAAAAATTTATAATCCTCTGAAATAGGCCATACTATTTAGGAATTAACCTGTAAATGACTATAAGGGAATTCTTTCTTTGAAGTGTCGAAGACATATAGCTCACTGCCGTGGTCTCCAAATGTACGATTCAGTCTAATATATAACGTTTTTTAACAGTATTAATTCTAGTTCCATTACTTCCAATCACATCAAATTCTTTTCGAAAAATCTCAAGCATAATGAAATGTAAAATTATGTAAGAAAAGCTATTTCTTAAAAACTCCTGTACAAATATTTTACCTTTCTAGCCACCGTTTCACTCACTCTCTCTCACACATCTACTTAACAAAAACTCACATAAATGACATTTCATATCGTTCTTGGAAACCACACATAAATTCATCTTTGTGAGTAGCTTGTTTTCATAAAATCAGTTGGATTACCGAATATTGTGCACTCAAAATCCTATTCTAGTAATGATTTTATTATTCTTAGCTGTTTTTATCACAGTCCTCTGACGTTAACTCTGAGCTTCAAAAATCATGTGAAAAGCAAAAGTAAAAACACTTATCGAGAAATTGATTTTATATGCTGGTCTGAAAAAAAGGTTGTATCCATTTTCATAGCAACCTGAATATGTCAAAATCAACAACCGATCCCATGAAAAAAAAGAAAGGTGTCAAACACATGACACTTCGGCTTCAGTCTACCTTACATGTTCTAATTCTTTCACAAATTTAACTTCAAAAGCATTCAGACAATTGTGAAACAATATATATCTATATATTTTTATATCTTTGAGCCTTGAATATTTATTGATTTGATTTCTTCAATGGAAAAAACATTGCAACCAAATAGTTTGATGTTGGCCTAAGCGAGTTTTAAATACTTTTACATGACTTTAAATTTTAGGATAAGCAACATAATTCCATGTTGACCTTTCCGCCAGAAGCCACAAGGGTTTTTATACGTGTAGACAACTATTTGAACTTTGTGTGAATTTATCAGTTATTTACTATATTTATTTGCAGTACCTTATTTTGAAACGAAAAAGCAAAAATGCAAAATACCTTTTCCTGATTTTTAGAAGGAATATAGTTAAGAAGTTTCTTGAGACATAAATTTAGATCCTGGATGATTTTCCCCTTTGGTTTTTATTTGATGAACCTAGTCGTGTTTTAATTTTATCGCATTGTTCACATCAGAACTCATCAAACTTGCGTCATTAAAAACTGTTCTTTATTTAAGATTTTTAAATAATTTTGAAATAAACTTCACTAAATATTTTTAGAGTATGTATTAAGTGTGACATTATTATCATAATGTAAATATCTGTTTGTTATTCGTATAATAAATATAAAGAATAAAAAATAATTTGAATATATTTGACACTTTAAATAGCATGACTCATTTCTTTTTTGAAAAAAAAACTCTTTCTTGTCTCATCTAACCACAGTAATTTATTACTTTACATTATGTTTTATTTGAGGAGAGGGTATCCATAGTTAATTTCATCATTCATATTTATACATTTCATTTTTAAAATACCGAAAATTTAGAACAATAAACCAATAGATGTATACATTATGAAAAAGTCAAATGACCAAAATGGAAAACTGTTATGTTTTCTAAAGCTGTCTCTGACTTAGGGCCGTAAAATAGGGTTAAGCTTGCTTTATGGAATCCCAAACATTGCCATATGCAGAAAATTTATGCATAATAGTGCGAGAAAAATTGTAGAAAATAAACCAAAATTACTATTACACGTGTAATCTTATATTATTAAACTAAAAATAATGGTTATTGTATAAATGGTCTAAGTTGCAAAAAGATGTACTGAGTAAGAAAACACAAAATCAATAACTTACCAAAATGTTTTTTGATATGCATGAAGAATATATAGAAGCCGTCAGTATGAATTCCTTTGTTTTGTGTTGGAAGACTGAACAAGAATTTATTCGAGTATATATATATTCTCTCTGCAGGTGTTTTTTATCTTTTACTACTGCTTTGCATTTAAACCAAGGAGCAACACTGAAAGGTTGTAGAAGCTCTGGAAAAACAGAAACATTAAAAGATCTTGCTGTAAATCTTGGAAAATACGTTTTAGTTATTAATTGTTCTGAGAGTTTGGATCAACGTTCATCAGCAAGAATGCTCACTGGCTTGGCTCAGGTAATAAAAATGATTTACAAAAATTCATGTTGACAAACTTTAAGATTAGTTTTTCTTTTTCACTCTATGAGTTTTATTTTGAAACATCTTGAAATTTGGGAAATTATTTCTGAAAAGAAAAAAGAACCCCCTCCCCCTTGTTTCATATGTTTTTTATACTTAAGTAATTCATAAAATTATAAATGATTTTATATTGTGAATTTATTATTATTTCTGTATTCTATTTCGTTGTTCAAATCCATTAGATTGTTTTAAATTGTCCCACTTTGAATTAAACATGTATTTGTGAATGAATATTAGTTTGGATAAAAGGTTAAAAATTATTTTAAAGCTGTTATTGAAAAAAAGTATACAGAAGGTTGTTCACACTTTATGGAAACGATTTTGTAATTCATTTTCTCGTTTGTATTTTGATATAAAATTTGGAAACTTCAGGATAATCATCTGATAAGGTTTTATTTTGATTGGAATGTATAATAAAAGATTTATTTTAAAAATAGCTCATAAAAATGATGTATGACTCGAAGGTTACGTAATTACGCTTTCCAAGGAGAAATATCCGAATCAACAAATTAAAAAGTGGTGTAAAATCGGTTATTACTTTTCAGTCAAAGGTATCTATAATATATTAAATTTGAAAGGGAAAAAGCGTCTAGAAGAAAGTAAAAATGAAAACATGTCCACGAAACTTCATCCTAAGAATGTTCAAACGCAGGCAACTATCAAGATAGTTCCTATATATAGTTATCTGATCCCAAAAGAAAATCCATCGACTCAAAGATTCACTACATCGAAACTAGGAATATCTTCGGGAAGTGTAATTAAAATCATTCATAAAGATTTAAATTTAAAACGGATGTTTAAACCTAAAGTTTGTCTTCTTTTTTAAAACATATTGCTGAAAAAAAAAGCAAATTATAGAAAATTATGTAAAAATCGCCTAGCTGCTGAAAAAGAAATTTGTGGTAACACGCGATGAGGCAGGGGTATATTTAAATGACTGTAGTAAAAGAAGATAAATTTTCTATTGCTCAACTGACGGTAATGACTGTACGAAATCACTTCGTCAGAGTACAGTGAAGTTCCCAAAGTGTTCATGATAGTTGCGGGATTTTGTTACAACGACAAATTAAAAATCAAAAGAATCTGAAGTAAAGCCAAAATTAATTCACTCTACTGTCAACAGAATATTTTGGAACCAAATTTTGAAGAAGAAATTTCAACTTTAAAAGGAAAGGACATTTATATAGTTGAGCTTTATATGGACAAAACCTCTAGTCAAACGTCTAAGTTCGAAGTATGAAATGCCGGCATTCTATAGAATGACCAAAACTGTTTAGACAAAGTGTGAACTAAGGTCAAGACAAGGCTATTTTATCAATGACGTACATTTCTAAGAAGTACAATTGTTATTCTGACAAAATAATGAGAGTGCCATTAAAAAATTATTTAAAATATGTAAAGGAAAAAGAAACTTGTACCAAAAACAAAATTTATGTCTTTCTTATTAAGGAAAACAAAATTTTCAAATAAAAAATAACTTAAAATTAACCTACTTATTGCAACATGGTAGACTTGAATGTCATTTTGAATTAAATTTCATTACATTTTTCACGCAAAGACCATTCTTATTTTGGTACTTTGTTTTACACATACATTTGACGAATATTTCGCCGCTTTCATTTTAATGAGCGATTAGAACAGACAGAAGAGGAATTTCATCGTTAGGAATATCTTTAACTCCAAGCAAGTTCTTAGGCCACAAAGTAAATTCTGATTTCGCATATACTTGTTTTAAAATTCCTTCAGAAATTTCAAGTCGATAGAAACCTTTTCCCTCTCGTTACAAGTGTCAATATATTGGCATTGAGAAAAAAATCACAAATTTCACAAGAATGTCTTTTTTAAATAATTTTTTTTTCTGGCAAGATTCACAAAGGTGGATGAACAGTTCAATATCATAACATGTAACGTTTTTGTATTTGGTTGAAAGTATTTTCAGAATTCTATCGCATCCTCAGTGTCCAATAGCTAAATGAGCTTTATGAAGTACGCAAAATAACTCAGAATCCGCGACGTAATACTGTATAGAAGTGCTTCCCAACCTTTTTATCCCCATGGACTGGTCAACGTTTGTTAATTTTACCGCTGCCGCTGAGGGTAGGAGATTGTTTATATTTTAAAACGTTTTGATTTACTAATTCAATTGTATTTAAACATGCCATCAGAATAAAATTCATTTACTCCAAAAAATGATTATAAAGTAATTTTACATGAAATAATATAAAAGGGATTTCCATTTATAGGCAAAGCAACACTAGAGAAATACACTCCAGTAAATAAAAGGAAAGAATTTAATACTCCTTGAGTCCCAATACCATTTGATCCACAGACCGGTGGTTGGGAACCATTCTGTATAGTATCGACGCCTTCTTCATTTAACAGGTTACATGAGTTTACTTTTATTTTCACCAAACATAACATCATAGTTATTCAGCAACCAATCGGCCCTGGTTCCCTTTTTAGTAGTCATTTTGGCCTTTTGTACATCGGTTATTAACTTCTAGTAAGTAATTTTAGTTAAGAAAGTACTTTTTTTTCTTTTTGGGCAGCGAATTTTGAGCAACTTGGCGTGGAATAGCTGTTTCATGCCTATGGCAACCTTTTAGCTGTGGCGTGCCAAAAACCAATCCACCAATTATAATTCAGTGTGCCACACAGGATATTTTTGAAACAATTCGATTCTCACGATAATGTTTACAGAGATAGAGAATAGAGTTCAATTATATAGAGATTTACAGCTTTATCACACATTAATTTTGCATCAATTAAAAATATTTTTAACATAAAAATAAACAGCATAAAATATAACTTTCTTCAACAAAATTTTTTAAAAACTCGAAATTGTACATATATTATGTTTTAAGCATATTTATTAAAATAAGAAATAGACACAAAACGTAAAATATGTAAGTATTTCTCTTCATTACAGTTAAATAAAAAGATAATTAAAATTTTTAATGTTAACCTTGTGCTGCTTCATACTTTCATATCGCAAAAAATGTGGTGTAATTTGTGACTTTCACTTTGGCATAATTCTGAGCATTCAATTGCTAAACAATTTCTTTGCGGACTCGAAATATTTTTCATATGAGGAAAGATATTTTACTTAGATATGTAGAACTAAAAGCGGAAAAGCAGAATACATGCAATTTTCTCTCTTCAAACAATTAAATATCTCCAGCTACGGCATTCAATAATTTACAAAAAAAAGCTGTAAATTTACCTTCAGAGTTATCTTTCAAATTTTTTCATAATTCTTCAATTGTCCATAATTCTGAAGATGTTTGTCAAATAAGGCAGATTACGAATTTATGAAGTTCCATCCATTCAAAAATTGACAAATTTGTTGAGTATTGCTGAGTGTCACTGATAATTTTACCGTGTGCCATAGGTTGCCGACTCCTGCTATTGACCATTACTCCTTCTCCAACACTACAGCTTGCTTCTCCATTTTCATGCAGCACAGGAAAAAACAAATTTTTTGTTGAACAAGTTTAAGTAAAATTGTGAGTATTTTGACACTCCCTAACGAACCACAATGTGCAACTTACGAATTCGGAGCCTGAAACATGTGTTAAAAGTCTCGTGCCTTACCGCACAATATTCGAAACGAATCGGAGATGTATTTCATACTTTGCCGGTTTCTCATTAGGCATTCTAGGCAGCATTGCCTAGGTATTCTATAGAATGCCTAGGCAATGTGTGAAATGAGAATCATTTCATACATTGCCGGCTAGTTTTAGGCATTCTATATCATGCCGGATTTCGGTAACATATCCAATTTTATGAAATACGTGTAAAATCATCGGTTTATTAAAATGAACCTTAGGAAAACTGCACCCAAGAACAGTGAACGGACTTTGGAAAACGGTTCAAGAGGAATGGAGTAAAATTTGTATGACAGTATTTAGAAAAAATTTTCTTTCGTGAAAAATTGGAGCTAGAGCTATTGTTAAGAATCATGGCTATCAGATAGAAGCAAATTTCTACAAAAAATACTGTATTTATTGATAAAAATTAACTATCAAAATCAGGGCCGATTTAAGCTCATTTCGAGTCCTGGGCATAGAAGATGTACAGGCTCCCTTGGCACTGGAGGATCGGAATTTATAACCAGAAAATCTGGTTAAGTCCAGCTTATCCGGCCTCCTGGGCGCTCGCCCCAAGCGCCCAATAGATAAACCGGCATTGATCAAAATCGTTTCCATAAAGTGCGAACGACCTTCTGTAGTTTATATGCAGAGAGAGAGAGAGAGAGAGAGAGATCGCGTTGAGCAAAATTTCACAACATTCCAATGACGCTTAATATGATAACGAAACAGATAAAATTTAAATCAGTCTTCAGAATGTAAATATATATCTGGATTACTTACATTTACTGGCTCTAGTTTAATAATTTCACAGTTGTATTAGTTATTAGTATTTGTACATAACGCTTCCTAAGATCAACGAAATTTTTATTTGTTTATAAATAATATTTAAAATAAATATATTTAAAAATTAGAAGTTTCGATATGAATGAATATATTTCATTTTTATCTTTTAAATTTATTCATTTCAGAATTCAGTTTGATAGGATACACTTTAAGTTTGGCACTATTTTTAAAAATCTTGTTATCATGAAAATTAATTTCTGGGTTTCTTGTATTCCAATCAATCTTTAACTTCAAGTATTAAGAAGTTTAGAGTTGTCAAGAGGGGAGGGGACTATATTTTTACTAATTTTTGCTATTCACTCACTGTAGCTCAAAATTGCTGTCAATGTCATTTTGGCTCAAAAAGAACTTGATTGTAATGTTGATTAACTTCGAAAATAACTGACTTTTTAATATTAAACGAGTGGCTCAAACATTTGGTAGTAAATAAAAGTTTTCTTCTCAACACTTCGCAGCTTTGTCCCCCGATTTTTCGTAAAAAGGTAAATCTAGAAAATAATACTGGGAAAAATACAGGGTGTCCGGGCTTAAAGTATCCACTAGTTATGGCTTATTATGGAACTATTTATCAGAATGTAATAAACTATTCATCCGTGGATTGGAAAACTCTCCGAGATTTTTTGGGCTTAGTTCGATCGGCTGCAGGTGTGCGCATTCTTCTGCAATCGCAGACGATAAACTTGTTACACTGACTTCATTAGTAAAGATGTGGACGCCACAGCAAAAAATGCAGTGCCTACTTTGGTTAATCCATCACGCGTGTGCAGCGACGTGTTCGAACAGAATAGAATATATCGTCACTAGCTTGCCTCACAAAAACTTAAGGATACTTGCCATTTTAAGATACCTAAGTTCCCGTCTCCTTTAAAGTTCTTTTCCATTGGTGGATAGATTTTGATGTGTCGAAGAATTGACATTCCACACGTCGCTGCACACGCGTGACGGATTTAAATTCCGTTAACCAAAGTACGTATTGCACCTTTTGCTGTAGTGTCCACAACAGGAGCGTAGCTACCACCGTATCAATGATACAGGGCCCCAAATATGTGCAAAAAAATTCATAAAATCTTAAGGGACCTCGAAAGAGGGCCCCCAAGGAATTTGGATACAGGGCCCACTCAAGGCTAGCTACGCCAATGGCTCACATCTTTACAAATGAAGTCAGTGTAACAAGTTTATCGTCTGCGATTTCTGACTAATGCGCGCACATGTGGCCGATCGAACTGAACCCAAAAAATCTCGGAGGTTTTTCCAATCCACGTATGAACAGTTTATTACATTCTGATGGATAGTTCCGTAACAATAAGTCATTACTTTTGGGTACTTTAAGCTCGGACAACCTGAATATGAAATATTAAATACAGTTTCAAAAATAAGTGAAATGTAACGTATTAAAAATTTTATTACGATTATATTTGAAATGATTCTCGGGCTTAAACTGAAAACAACTCCAACTCAGTTGGTCGTAGGGTCACTGCGGACAGTGATACATGAAGTAGTGAGAATACAAATGGTTTCCGGAGGAATGATTTTCCATTCCCTGCGAACCATTTACCACATTTTGTCTTTTGAGCTCGATGATGGGTAGATAGCCTCGGTAGGGAAGATTGCTTTGAATCATGTCTCATACGTCACAATCGACCTTCGCGTTCTGACGTCACTTGGCCGGATCGGACCCCCTCAAACTGGCCACTTCTCCATGTACTAACCATCACTGCTACAACTGATGGATCATGTATGCGCTTCAGTGAGTATTTGCTGAAATTTGATCTGCCCTTCCTCTGTCCAATTACTATACTCTTCGTAAAATCGTCTGTCTGTTAGAGCTGCTTTCGTTGATGAAGTCATGACATTCACTGCTTTTACAAGTGTTCTCTGAGACAATAAATGAATTTCCATAATGATTTCCTTGACTGAAGTACTGACACGATTATTGCCTGTACTGCGTGTGCTGAAGAACTTCTCATTTCACATCATTTGAAATGCTCGGTGATTTACAACTACATGTCAACTACATGTATTTTCAATGTCACGTAGTGTTTTATTATTGCTTGTCTTTCAGCCCACATGATCTTAAACTAGATTATTTTGGCTCATGTTGACCCTTTGTGTTTGACACTCTTGATCTACAAGAAAAAAATTTAGTACATAACTCCCAAACGAGTTTTTCGAATATCTGACCGAATTCAAAAGAAATTTGGAAAACTTTTAAGGCACCCGATCGTGGGTGCCCCACTTCTACATTATCCTCGCGTCCTAGATCTGTGGGAAGGAACGAAAAAGCAGCCATATCGTTTATCTTAATTTCTCTTTATTAAGATCTTAACTTAAACAATATACAATAATAATAATATTTAATTCAAGTGAACCTGGAGTGAAGAGACACACTATTCATATTTCCAAATAATCGCGTAACCGACCACTATATCTAACTCTACCATCTATTTCTAACTTCAGTAGCTACACAGTTCTCAATGCTTTAATTTAACAGTCTTGCCGCTATATCTTGGGTAAATAGCAATTCGCTTGATTCTAACTGACGTGGCTTTTATACTTGTGGAATGGTATCCACCTTTAACTTGATCGCACAGGTACGGATAGATTAAATCTTGAACTCGGGATTTCTTCTCACTTTAACTTAATCGCCTTTAGTCATAAACATAGACCTCATATATTTACTTCTTATAGCCACGCCGCGTACGCTAAACTTCTACTATTTATAAGATTCCTAATTTGAATATTCACGCTTCTCTTCTCGAGTTGGTTTGAAAGAATTGCCATTCTGGCCACAAAGAAACCCTAGAGGATAATTAGTTGAAATCGCGATGAACCCGTTACAAACTGAATACTTAAAAATTTCTGTCTAAAATTTTTTATGTATATTCACCCCATTAATGTAAGCAAATATAAGAAAAGGTTGGTGCCTTAAAACAATGTTTGGACCTGCAATCTTAGTCTTCAGTTCTAGATTTTGTTGTCTTACTGTGGGCACTTTACTGTGAGTATACTGTCTTTTTAAGTTTTGCTTAGTTTTTTAGAGTTATAACAATTTAGTGTATTATTAAAAATATTTATTTTGTTTATCGACTATTTTTTCTATAATTTTATTATTTTTGTAATTTGTCACTATAATTTTTTTTACGTGTAAATACAGATTGGAGCTTGGGGTCTGTTTGAAAATTTCAATTGCATAAGAGAAGAAATTGTCTCGATGCTCTCACAAGAAATCAATTGTATTTTAAAAGCTCTTGCTGAGAAACGTAAAACATTTTCATTTGTTGGCAGTGATGTACCATTGCATGAAGGATGTGGAATGTTCCTTTCTGAAAATCCAGGTACTGTTTCTTAGCAGATCATTGAAAAAGAACTCCAAATAAACGTATATATATATATATATATATATATATATATATATATATATATATATATATATATATATATAGTAAAATAAAAGTGAAAAAGTTCTAGAACCTACAATGCTAAAGAAGGAAGAAATTGGAGCTCACAAGACACAACAGATGTAGATACAAGAAAAGTCTTTTGACTAATATATATATATATATATAAATCAAGAAATTTCTCCAGTCTTAGGAATAACTCTTCCTAAAAATAATAAACTTTGGCTCATTAACCATCGAAGTTAATGTATACAGCTTCTTCAGTACATTTAGTTATCTCCACTCTACCTGTTTTTGCCAAAGCATAGTTATTTGCATAAATTATGGTTTGACCTAATCCGAACAATGTTCAACGATTTGCACAAATTGCCCTGGGTCAACCCCAAAATTGGTCCTTTTACATTAAGGAAAAACGAGTTTTGGACTAAAATGGGAATGGTACTTAACTTTAGGAGAGGCAAGATTTCGAAAAAATGAATTTCGATATCCTTCAGTGCTAGAGGCTGTCAAGTCTTCTGGAGAATCTCTTGAGACAAAATTTTAAAAACTCTTAATTCCTTCCAGGAAACCTTGGGAAAACATTTTTATTTCATTTCTAATGGGCTGCTGACTGATGTTTTACCATTGCTGACCTAGTACATTCATCGGAAGCTGGTATCTCTTTTTAGTGCGGCACCATATAGGCAAATACCAATCGCCGCAAGTAATTTTGACGCCCAGTTTCCTCCCCAGAGGGAGGCACCTGAGCTATGACGATGCGAACCTGTATTAGGATTTAATTTTGTCGAGAGCATCCAAGCCCTCCCCAAACAGACCACTCTGGCGATCTTTTACATACCTTATAATCATACGACATGGCCGCTGTCGATTTTCTGCATCATGAAAATCCACCAACTTGGGCCGGGGTCGAACCCGCAACCTTAGGTGCACAAGGCCAGCGACAAAACAACCACGCCACCTAGCCGACGGGAAAACAAACAATTTATATAATAGAAACACGGTAAACGATCCGTCATTGCCTTACACACAGCTTATCCGTCTTTACGTTCTATGGTGTGTCGAGGCTAATCCTTCCAATTCGGTTGGTTTATCTCTCTTGCATCCATCGATTCATTTTTCGCGCCACTGTGGCTTGATTTCGTCTCATATGAGTAGCGATTGCTCCGAAGGATAATTCGCAGTATTTATAAGCCTCATTTCTCCCTATATCAAACTGAGAAACGTATTCGACTGTTTTTTGAAGCTTTTGAAATTTCAAATGCTTAAAAGCAGCCTTCTGTTCTCTTTTTATATAGTGCTCGTAGCTGGTGCTATTACAGCACATGATTAGTACATGCGCTGCAATACTAAACATTTGCATGTCTTATTGAGGCTTATGCAGGGTTAGAATTTTTTTCTTTTCTATTAATATATAAATGGACGTTTGTATATATGAAATCGCATCACTCCAATGCCGTTCAATCAATGACTATGAAAATTGGCATGTATATATGTTTTTTTTTCTTGTTGAGAAGGTTTTTTTGCTATCCTCTCTTTGTTGCAGCTCCCCACCAGGTGGCGCTACAGCATATCAACTTCTGCAACGTTCAATCAATCGCCAAGTTGCCAACATGGTCGCCAAAAATGGTGTCCACCTGGCTCTATCGCCAATATTTCGCTCTGTTTCTATTGAATCTCCATTATAATGTAAGGAACCACGCGTTGCTTGTGAATATTATAAATTTAGTATAAAATAAATGCAACAGAAAGTAATATTAACGTATTATACATCCAGATATAAATTATTTACACCATTTCAAGCGTTCATTACACAAAATGTGTAGCAATGTGTTACTTTTGATGAGCGGAAATCAGCTTAGAAAGGTGTTTTTAAAAATCGACCCACAAGTAAGTTACGGGGCGTTATAAATTTTTAAAAAAAATCCCCTTTTTATCAGTTATTAGATCTGCAGACTTAAAATTTGACAAATATGGGTTTTTTTGTTCAACTAAGATGTGCACAAAGCTTTTTTTTTGTTTCATTTGTTATTCACGCAAAAAATTAACTTATTAAAAACTTCTTCATCCTTTATTCTGTATTGCTTAATTTTTTAATTCACCCTTGCGAAGAACGGGTATACCAGCTAGTATTTATCTAAAGTTGAATATAAATTATTTGTAGAGTTTTTTAAGCATATAAGTTATTTCATAATTTGCTTTGTGATTGTTTAATTTTTAATGCACTTTTTTAAAATGATCTTTTAGCAATTAATACGGGAAACAAAATGCATTTATGAAAGAAAATCTAGAGAATTAATTTTATTTTTTTAGTATAAAATATGAATATAATATAAATAAATTATTTCCATTAAAACTTAACATATTTTTTTACAAGTAATTCAAAATTGTTACACATATCTAAATATTTGTGAATTTTTTTATAACATATATTTAAAAAGGAAAATAAACTTTCTATATGTTTTACTATGTGAATATATGTTGTTCATTTTCACATCGCAAGTTCTCCTGAATGAACTCAGCATTAGGAGCTGATGGTTTTAAAAAATTGTTGAATTCTCATTATCTAAATTGTGCTTAAGCTGAGCTAAACGAGAACTCAATTTGTCCAAACAAATGTGTGTGTGTTCAATTAAAGTCTTACATTATACGAAAAAGGTATAAAAAAATTTAAAATAGGTAATTTCTGTTAAAAATTAAATTTGTTGGAGAAAATAAATATTGTTTAAAAAGTTAAACTTTGTATCAGAATTCTCCTCAACGAATTTGCCTAACTTAAATACGCAATTTAAAACGGACAAGGTTTGAAATAAAATGTCAAAATGTCCTTCATAAATTAAAAGAGAAAGCATGGTGGTTCAGCACTAGTAATAAATCAGTGGCGCACACAGGAATTTTTCAAGGGGGAGTCCGGGATCGAAAGTTCACCATTCTTGTATCATGCTCCTTTTGATTTTGTCGATTTTCGGGAACTAAATACAGTAAAAAACTAATTATTGAATAAATAATTAGCATTAACTAATAAAATTAACCATTAATAACAAGTAATTAATTAAATTTTACTTACTTTATACTTAGAATTATGAGCAATCGGAAAAAAAAATCAAGGGGTTTGGAAGGGGTCCGGCCCCCAGGACCCCCCCTTGTGTGCCCCACTGTAATAAATAAATGTTTTACGTTATATTACTGTTGTAAACAAATAATATTTGTATATGAGTAAAACAAACACTAAAACCTTTTTCTTGTGCCTTGTTCAAATACATATAATAGTTGTGTAAAAAAATAAAAAAAATTCTCGTTTTATTTTAGATTTTCCATCGCAGACCTGTGCATATTTCTCCTCATTTAGGCCTGTTACAATAATCTCTCCAGATGTTTCTACTATAATACAAATTTATGTATTTGCGTATGGATTCAAGGACGTAAAGGTTCTATTTACAATTTCATTCTTGTCTTGATATATCTTAATTTTTTTTAAAGGAAATTGAATCAACAATGATACATCTAACCATTGATTCATTATTTTAATAATATTCAGACAGTTATTTATTCATAAATTTTTAAGTAAGATTTTTAAGCATTTGAATTCATTATTTAATATTTTTCAATAAAAATAAAATTTAAAAAAATTATGAAAAATTTCTAATATCTTATCTTTTTTTATTTTTTTAAACAAGAGCAAATATTCTCTTGCAGCGTTTCTCAAACTGGGGGGTGTGGCCCCCTTGGGAGGCGTGACAACTCTACGAGGGGGGCGCGAGAATATTTAAAAGTCGAAAAACAAAAGATTATTTAAAAGAATTAGTAATTTACTGAAAGTAAACAAATACATTCTGACATAATAAAAAATAAAATGCACATTTACACACAGATATAATACACTTATAAATGTATCAGTGCTACACAATGTATTTTAGAATTAATTTAATAATACTAAGTTAAGAACAAGTTTAATAATTATCAGTGACCCCCCCCCCATGGAATTGTCATATATAAAATTATATACAAAAATTAACACTTATCTTTCTAATTTGTACGAGCTATAATTAATCCCTTAACTGCCGATTAAAAGTTACGCGATTCTCTTCCCAATGCCAACCGTTTTCCACGCAGGCACGCGTATTTGATATATTGAGGAGGGAGGAGGAATAAAGAGCAAAAAAATTATTTGAAATAAGAGAATCCTTCGCAAACATTGTCAAGGTTCTTTTACTGCATTCCAAAGCCTTCTGAATAATTGTATGGATAGCAGTGCAAAAAAAATATCGTACTTTAGAAAGACGTATATATACGTCCGGGGAAATTAAAGATTTGACTGAGAAAGACGTTTATATACGCCGGTGGCTAATTGTATGGATAGCAGTGCAAAAAATATCGTACTTTAGAAAGACGTATATATACGTCCGGGGAAATTAAAGATTTGACTGAGAAAGACGTTTATATACGCCGGTGGCTAATTGTATGGATAGCAGTGCAAAAAAATATCGTACTTTATAAAGACGTATATATACGTCCGGGGAAATTAAAGATTTGACTGAGAAAGACGTTTATATACGCCGGTGGCACTTATGAGGTTAAGGTCGTATCGTAGTTTTAGCGTCAAAGTATAGTATAATTGAATTCTATACATTGTTATTGTATGAGGGGGCGCGATGAAAATTATGATTGAATATTGGGTCGCGAATATTGAAACTTTGAGACGCACTGTTCTATAGTTATGAAAATATCCAACTTATGAAAATTGTCAGACATAAGGATACTGAACTAACTAATCAATAGACTTCTGCCGCTGTGATAATTTGATTTCTGATTTTCGTTTTAAATGATATTTACATATCTTTCCATTAGTATTCATTCGTTTTGTTCTTGATCAGGCATTAGCAACGGATATCAAATTAGTTTTCTCAATGGCAAAAGATCAGTTATCCAGATACTGTCATTATGATTTTGGACTTAGAACTATTACCAACTTTTTAATGTACATTGGGAAACAAAAACGTCTTTTTCCCAAATCAAGTGACTTGGAGGTAACTGCTTTTATTGTTATTTGTGTTAAATATTGTTATTGTAACAATCATTGTTTGTGCAATCACTCATTATTTTTAAATCTTTTAATGTTAATGTTGCAGCAATTTTTAACTGAATACTTATTTTACTTGTGTTTTGTGTATGTTTGGAATTATATATAAATACATATTTTCATGTTTTCTTAAATTTTTTGACTTATTAAAAGGGGGGTAAGGTTGTTAATTTATAGGTAATAGTGATATTTTCTGTCACTACGAGGATGAATCGGAAAATAAGTTTCCCCTGTCGACTGTGATCAGAGTTGTGTATGAAAGTCAAAACATAGAATTAAACATTAAAGATGAGAAAAAAACTTTGTTTTTCCAAATAAGTACCAAGTACATTGAGACATTTGTCATACCGTTTGATAAACTTCAAAAAACCCACAGGAAAAACTCAAGGCTTTGTATACGGAAGAAGCGTTTAACGGCTATGGACGAACGACAAAACAGCAGATGAGTGAGCAAGACACCGATATACAATTGGGTAGAGGTCGACCGCGATCAAGCAGATGGATTCGGAAAAGGTGACCTAGGGTTTTCAAATCTGGCGTTCTGTTGTTGCATGACAATACGAGACCATCCACACTCGGCAACGGCAATTCAAAACCATGTTGCAACTCTTGGTTGGAAGCGCCTACGCCATCCTCCATACAGTCCTGATCTCGCACCAAGTGACTTCCATCTGTTCCTGGCTTTGAAGAAGAATCTCTCCAGAAGACGCTTTAGAAGCAACGCTGAAGTCAAACAAGTCGTTAAACGCTTCTTCCGTATGCAAAACCCTGAGTTTTTGAAATGATAACTTTTATTGGCGCGTTTTGCTAGAGAGTGAAATTGACTGAACGTCACGCTCGAGAATGTAACGCTCATTCGGCTTTTTTCGCCTTCAGTCCGATTTTCGATTAACGTCGCGGGGATATGGATCTATACAAGATCCTCCTTCCCCTAACAAATGTGTAAGTTTCCTGAGGGGAGTGGAGAGTCCTGAATGGAAAGAGATTTTCCTGAGGTTGACTGTAGTGGCATTGTGATTGGAGGACTAGGAGAGGCAGCAGAGTGACATCATCGTCATGGGTGGAGACTCCATCTGGTTTCGGCGGGAAAAAGTCATGAGAATTTGTTCGGAACTGTCAAGTAGATATGATGCACTGCTATTGGTCGGTGATTGTGAGTAAGCTCTCAATTGGCTGCCCTGAAGTTAAGGAAATAGAACTGAGGTTGTGATAAAAAGGGGGAATTTCTGGTGGGTGCAGCAAAAATTTGAAGGTTAATTATTTAAATTGGAGGGTCAACTCTGGACGGCTGAGCGTGATCAGAGGAAAACGAGCTATTGGCCGCCCTGCTCCACTCCAAAAGGAGTAGAGCGAGTTTGGTCAATAGTTAATCTGGAAAAGAGGTTTCCGAAAATATTTTAAATAGAAGAATTTAGCAAGTGGGTCATTCACCACCGGTGAATGACGGGAACGTAATGTTAAGGGGGATTGTAGGAATCTAGGAGAATTCTCCTAGGTCTTTTTGTATGATCATTTAGTGGGTAATTTTGAATATCAATTAGGTTTAGATTATTTGTGAACTGGATATCGTTAAAAAAATTTTTAGCAAGATTTTGAATGAAATTTTTGAAGGGGGAGTTCAAGCTCTTTATAAATTCGAGAGTTTCTGACATACCTGCCAGGTTTTTTAATTCTTCTAATAAGTGAATTTTGGGAAACCTCTAGGATTTTTATGTTAGATTTTGCTGCATAGCCCCACACAGGAGATGCGTAGCTCAAAATGGGCCGCAGGACGGCAGTGTAGAGAAGTACCTTGTTTTCTAAACTCATATGAGAATTCCGGTTAATTAGGGGGGGAAGTAATCTAAGCGCGAACCGGAATTTATTTCTTGCGTGTAATATGTGTTGTTTCCGTGTTAACTTACTGTCAAGAATAACTCCTAAATATTTTGTACTCTGAGACCAGTGAAGTGGTGTGGAGTATAGCGTGGGTGGTGTGCAATTTTTTCGCCTCCTAGTGAAGAGCACAGTTACAGTTTTATCAACATTAATTTTTATTTTCCATTTATTAAAGAAATCTTCCAGGAGGGAAAGATGTTTGTTCAGTGCAAGCGTGATTGTGTTGTGATTTTTGTAACAAGCCGTGATACACGTATCATCGGCATATAAATTTAGCATGGTTTGTGGGTGAGTGGGAATGTCGTTTATGTATAAATTAAATAATATTGGGCCGAGCAAAGAACCCTGAGGACAGCCAATATTAATGTTATGTGTATCCGAGAGAGTGTTATTGACTCTGACTTGATAAATTCTGTTGACGAGATAGGAATTAATAAGGTCAATAAGAGAGGGAGGGAAGTTATATATATATATATATATATATATATATATATATATATATATATATATAAAATTAATGAGCTTGTAAATAAGTCCGCTGATCCAGACGCGGTCAAAGGCCTTTTGAATATCCAGAAAGACAGCCCCAGTGGACCTGCCTCTCTGAAATCCTGAGGTAATTTTTTCCGTGATCCTTAGCAGCGGTCGCCTTCAGTCGGACATACATACCCCTAAAAAGGAAAAGAGGGACGTTTCCCTCCGCCACTCTAAAATGCGCTTTGTTTGTCCCCACCAAAAGGCAGTAAAAGTAAAGTTCCTAGCTTCGATCTAAGTGGGGCTCCCCCCCTCGCGTTGCCTCTTTCTACTTAAATGAATACAGGATTAATTCTAATCCTAGTTGAAGCATGAAAATGAAACCTATTTTAAAAAATAGGCTTAGAGAAAAAGAGAAATCTTACACTAGAGTTAAACATAAAATGTAGAAAAATGACAAATTTTTATAGAACTAAGTAAGTAGTATAATTATCATTAGCAATATTGCAGTGATCGTAAGGATAAAAATTTATTTTTTTAAGCGAATCCGAATAACAATGAACAGATAATAATATTAATCACATTACTTAAGTATACTTTGATTCTAAAAAAAATTTAAGCAGTTAAAAATTTAAAATAACAATTAAGTATACAGGTATTAAGAAAAAGTTACATTAAATAATTTAAATGCAAGAAAATAAAATGAAATCAAGAAGACTTTCCTTGAAGCAGCATTGGATATATTTGTACAAAACTGCCATACAATGACAAAAGACCTAGTACAAGCCAGAGATTATGTGATATAAATCTTCTGATTAAATCCCTTTTTAAAGGTTTTGACCTATATTCCTTTCTTCTCAATCAACTACCTGTCTTACTATCCCTTTGCTTAAATTAATTCACGGATAGAATTGAATATTTTTAATATACAACCAAAATTCACAAAGCCGGATCGGTTCTTCTGAACAAATTGTTATGATTTAAAGGAGGTATTTTAAAGTAGATTTTTCAAAAGACAAATCACAACCTTTAGTTGATTTTTTTATAATCAAAATTCAATTTAATTATGTCAAATGATCCAAATGAAGCACGAAGAAGTATGGAACAACGCTTGACGGAGTTTTTTTTATAGATATTTGAATAAAATTTTGAATCCAAAAGAATTATAACCTATTTCAGCTACCATAAATCTATTGTTTCCTTCTTAGAATACAATTAGTTCCCAAATATGATTGTATACTTTGCACAAAAATATTACTTTATGAGTACAACCATATGAATAA
Organism: Trichonephila clavipes; assembly: GCA_019973935.1. Classification (NCBI taxonomy): domain Eukaryota; kingdom Metazoa; phylum Arthropoda; class Arachnida; order Araneae; family Nephilidae; genus Trichonephila; species Trichonephila clavipes. Next base: position 113,440 of record BMAU01006624.1, read on the forward strand.
ATAATTTTATAGGACAATACTAATATCCTCTTGTTTTTTATTCACCTAACTAATCCCTGAAACAACATTACAAAATTTGAAGTTATCACTTCTATCGTGTGGTCATAAGCTCACACACTTTTTTTCTGTAGAGCTTTTTGAAGCTTATCAAGCGGTATGACAAATATCTCAATGTACTTGGTACTTATGACAAAGTTATGTCTTATCTTAAATGTCTCATTTTCCGACTCACCCTCGTATAATTTCTCTGGCCACAAGACCATTTCGGCTGAGAAGCGTTCGAAAATATTCGTAACAATGTACTTTGCTGGCCATTAAAATAGAAACACCATGAAGGAGGGATGATACACATTCCAAATTCTCGTGAAGGGAAGAAAATGCTGGAACATACTAATTATCAGTATTTAAGTGCAATTGAAGAACACGCGAAGGAGAAACGACATCTCAAACTCTGTTTAAAAGGAATGTTACGGTATGGGTTCCTCATTCGGAAATGTGTGTGTGTTATTTTTCCTTTATTTTAAAAATCTGCTTAAAATGTCGATTGCGTGGTTTTTTTTTTTTTTTTTTTTCATTTTCAAAAAAGTTCATTCAGCTCAGAAGAAAAAAAAGTATAAAAAAAAAAAAAATTTTTTTTTTTTAAAAAATTTTGTTAAAGAAAAAAAATGTTTTTCTTAAGTTGTTGGCAGTTAACTCATAAGCCTCTAAAAACAAGTTAAGATAAGAAGAAAGGTCACGGTTTTAGTTCCCGACTTATTAATATAAAAATGATTTTCTCGTTACATGCACAAGATATTAGTATAATTATATGCACAAGATACTAGGATAATTATATGCATATTGATATAATACTGTATATTGATGTGTGTGTGTTTTTATTCTGTTATAATTTTTATCCATGTTCCATAAAAATTTTATTTTTCAAATTATTTTTATTGTTATATATACATTTTATGTAAATGGAATTGATACAATTTTTTGTACAATGTTTTTATAGATAGTTGTATCTACTCTTAGAAGCATAACCTTGCCAAAATTACATTCTTCTGATATCCGAATATTTGAAAGTATATTAGAGACTGTATTTAGCAGTACTAAAGGAATAAATGCGGACGTTTCAAAAGTTAGTATGATTATTCAATATAAAAGTTATCTTATGTAATATTTCTATAAATAATAAGTAATATATTCTTAGGTTTTGATCTCACTAAGATGTTTTTATCTTTTATGATAACAATGGTGCATATCAAATGATCAGTAAAGGTATTTTGGAAAATACTGTCGATCACATCATATGTACAGGTGGAAAAAGAAAATAAAATAGAATTTTCCAGAAAAATAAAAATAAAAAAGGTTAAGTATCTTCCTGGTTAACCCTTTATCTGCCACATTATGATTTACTGCAGTTTTTTTCATGCAATATTTTTTTAATCACTACATTGAAATTTAAGGGATATACGTAAACAAAATACCCAACTTTGTGAAATTTAATTCGTTAGAGCTAATTAATTAATGAAAGATATTCAACTGTGTAAAATTAATTATATACACTGTTCACACTTAAAATAAATAGTCAAATCGTTTGCTAAGGTCTTCTTTGACATACAAAAAAGACGCTTACATTTTGACATTAACTATTTTTTTCGGAACAAAAATGACGATCTTCGCAATCCGCTGAAAACGCAATTTCTGCTATAAAACTATTCGCCTACCCCGCTAAAATACTCATCATAGAACCCGTGCTGCCATATATCTTGGAAGAGTGGATTTCAAAGAATATTCCTGCTAAGTATCATCTGAGTATTCGTAAAAATGGTTATTCTATGTAATTTTAAAGTGAGTGGTACTTCTAAGTACCGTCGGTAGATATAAAGGGTTAATTTAATTTTCATGATCCTGATATCCATATTTATGGAAGTCCTTCATTTCTCTATAATGATCATGTCTTTAAATTGCATATTGATTACTTAGATTGAAACTTTAAGTATTAATTTAATTTGTATAACCAAATTGCTAACCTGTACATTAGATCAAGGAATCGAAGAGTAGAATTTAATCTGTAAGAACATTACTATTATTATATTATTTTATAAACTATTCTTGGAACCTTTATCATCGCAGCCCATTAAATGAAAGCCAATATTCCATATTGTTTATCACAAGCCGATGATTGTTTGAATTTTAGGCATATTTTACATTTGTGCTAAAAAAGTGAATCGGATATTGTGTATGAATCAGTGTAATAGGATTAATTCTTTGTCAACCTAGCCTGTTCCAATTTTTTGTGTAATTCGCTTGGAGTGATTCTATTACATATAGACGTAACAGCATGTAAAATCATTGATGCTTTTTTCAAAGCAAATTTACTAAATCTCTATTATCATACACAGTTCATATTTGCTGAATGCCTCAGCAAAAGAAAAGTAGTTTGAAGTACTGAAAATAAATTGCATTAAGTTTTAAAGCTTTAACTTTTTTACTCAAAATAGCAATGTTAAAGCTTCATCTTAATTTTTAAATAAAAATAAACTGTTTGTTATAAAGAACTGTTCATTTGCCAAAAATATTTCCAATCATTAGGTGACACTTAACATTAGTGTTATGCGGAGAGGGGAAGCAGCCATTTTTTAGTAAAATACACCAATCTCATGTATTTATTATCATTATAAAAAACGAAATTTGAATTATAAAAAAACTTTTTGTATGAATTAATTTCATTTTTAAATCCATTTCTGATAAAAACAATAATTATATTGGATTTTTTTCCCATTAAGGAAAGATTTGAATACATAAACTGCACCATTTAGTTTATATATTGATAAAGCTATTAAATTTTACGAAGATCTGTTTTTATCTTTGATAAATATAGAAATGTATAATTCTCTTAAGTTGTATAGTTATGATAATTGCTAGTATTGAAGAATTATTTAAACTAAAATGTGTCTTTGTAGTTTGCAGAAGAAATTAAAAAAACTTTATTGAAAAAATCGCTTCAACCAGAAACAGCTATTGTGACGAAAATAAATCAACTTTATGAAATTAAAGATTACGATCATGCAATTATTCTTTTGGGAGAAGCTGGAAGTGGTAAAACTACATCATGGCAAACTTTAAAAGAAACTTGTACTGATCTTCATGAAGTTAAACCTGAAGAATATCCTTCTATAAATGTAAGTAGAATGGAATTATTAAAAATGATATCCTTTTTTATTACACATGATAATTCTTATAAAATAAGAAATACATTTTATTAAACATTTATGTAAAAAAAAGGAGAACGATGATATCATAGTTAAATGTTTTATTTTTATGTTCCTTTTTTTTATTTTGTATTTCAGTTTTAACTAAAAGTCAAGATATTTTCCATGTTTAAGGTCTTTTAAAAATTTTTGTTTATAAGCTTCTTATGAATAATATTTGACAAAATATCCATGTGAATAAATAACTGTCTCATTAATTTTTAAAATGTCTGTTTGTTTTAAAATCTAATATATGGAAGTGTTTAATGTCAATATGTATTTCTTTTAAAAAAATTTGTATTGAATTTTTAATGTTTTTTGGGGGAGGAGGGGGGTATTTATCTTCCTCCTTTCTTCATAAAGTTCTAATTTAGGATCATTTTTACTACTTTAACATACTAACTCTAACTCAGTGGCGCAATAGTCCATGAGGGCCAGGGCCTATTGTCCCCATCCCAGTATACATGACCATTGGGCGTTCAGGTGCATGAGCAGATGTCCCTATCAGGTGGTCAGTCTGAAGCGAGACCCCCAGTGTTTAAGTCCCCAAGCAAGCTTGATACTCATTTATCGACCCACTGCATTAGGGATGAAAGGCTGAGCCGACCTTGCCCAGCCCGGGAATAGAACCCGTACCTGTGGTGTGAAAGCGTGATACGCTACTTCTCGACCACTGGGCATTTTTTAACATATTAAATTAATATTTAAATGGTTTGTAGCTCTAAATGGCTGTGAATGCGACCTTACGAAAAATTATAAACTAAAACAGATTATCAGATTGCAATTAAAATACAATTAATAACATTAAAAATATAGTTTTTAATATAAATTAGTAACGTTGATTTTTTTAAAAATAATTTAACCCGTTTAGTATAGTTGTTAAGAATTCATAAAATTATTTTCAAACAATTACATATTCTTCATGAGTTACGGGTTAAAGGCACTTAATACATATTCAAATAAACTGGGGGGACATTTTTTTTTTTTTTACTTTTTTCGATTTTGTATTCTAGAAAAGTTGCTTTTCGTCTATCCAAGTAAAAAGGTATAAATAAAAAAGAAAAATCAGTTCAATTTTTAAAAAGTCTGTCGTTCGCGCATCACACTTAAAATTCCGAAAAATAAATTTCTCTTTTTGTCAGTATCTTACAATTTTTTGATAATCTAATATTATAATACTAATGTTCTAAATGATGTGTGAGAGAGAAAAATTAAAACCTGTAAATAAAAAGCATTTATTGTTTGCAAAATGACTAAAAAACACTTTTTTTTTTTGTAAAATTGGCAATATTTGAGTTTATGTTTTCACCTTTTGTGACGGGCTCATCGCATTTCCTACTAAAATCTCCTCTTGGGATCTTTGGGGCCGAAAAAGGCAAATTCTTTCCTACCAAATCCAGAAGCGAAACGTGAATATGCAAATTAGAAACCTTTTAAATAGCAGAAGTTTAACGTAAGTGTATGATCTATGGGGGAGTGATTATGCTAGCCGTCGTTGAGTGTGAATCTATCCGTGACAGAACGATCAAGGCAAGGTGGATCCAATTCCAAGCTAGTTAATCTGAAGATATTGAGGATCCAAGAGGATTGCGATTAAACAAGTGAAAAAATCGAGTGTTCAAGTGATCACGGAACAAGGAGCTAAATGTCGGAATACAGGAATAATTGAATTGAATGTGCGGATCAGAGAATTTGTGAAACCTTGGACGTTTCACGTGTTGGCAGATATAGAATACCCATGTATTTTCGGTGTTGACTTCATTGGTGGATCGAAGATTGTTTTGAATTTTGATCGGAAAGCGTTGGCTATCCCAGATTCACAGATAGAAAAAGTTGTTACAACGATTGAGGAAGGAAATGTGGAAATAGATGTTACTAAAACAGGGTTAGAAGAAAGTCAGAAAAAGGAGTTGCAGGATTTACTTAATAGTTTTAAAGGATTGCTCTCTCAGATAAACCGGGACTCACGCATGTTTTGTATCATGAGATGGATACGGGGGATAAGCCACCAGTTGTTTCTAGGCCATATCGTTATGACAGGGTTAAGCAAAGCATTTTAGACTACTACATAGAGAAAATGTTGAAAGAGGAGTACAAAATACCGATTCAATCTCCGTACGCGTCGCCGGTTGTGTTGTGTAGAAAAAATAATAGGTTACCGCTGATAATCCGGAAGCGTATCGATTAGCCGTGGACTACAGAAAGCTGAATGCCATTACGAATTATCCACGATATCCCTTACCTTTAATTGATGATTTGATAACCAATATCCCCCATACGACAATTATGTCGACACTGGATCTGAGATCAGGGTACTTTCAACTCGCGGTAAGCCCCAGGGATATAGTTAAGACGGGGGCCTTCGTAACAAAGAATGGTACGTATGCATTCTGGCGTATGCCCTTCGGGCTGTCAGGGGTGGCTCCAAATTTCAGAAGGGGATAGACATTATTTTGAAATCGGTGACAGGGAGGTTTGTGAATGTTTATATGGATGACGTAATCATATCGTCTCAATCGTTCACTTACCATGTCGAACATTTAAGAGAGGTTTTTAGATTATTACAGGAAGCAGGATTAACATTGAACAAAGAGAAGTGTAAATTTTGTTGTGATAAATTTAAATATTTAGGTTTGATAATTAGTAAGAATGGAATTACAACGGACGAGGCAAAGGTTCGAGCCAGTGGCGCACACAAGGGGGGTGTCCTAGGGGACCGGACACCCCCATAAACCTTGATTTTTTTCGATTGGTTATAATCCTATGTATATATTACGTAAAATTTAATTCTGTATTTGTTATTAATATTAATTTATTAATTAATGCTAATTATTTATTCAATAATTAATTTTGTATTGTTTTTGTTCCCGAAAATGGACAAAATCAAAAGAACATGTTGGGCGGCGTATTGGAGCATGATACCAAAATGGTGGACTTTCGAGCCCCCTCCTTGAAAAATTTTTGTGTGCGCTACTGGTTCGAACTATAGTTGAGATGAAACCCCCGAAGAATTATAAAGAGGTATCCAAATTCTTAATAATGTCCCAATGGTACTCGAAGTTTATTAAGAATTATGCCGATCTATGCGAGCCCCTTTATAATATGAAAATAAAATTTAAAAAGTTTTGTTGGTCAGTAGAGGCGCAGAGGGCATGTAAGGTGGTTAAAACGGCTATAACGGATGCGCCAGTTTTAAAATTACCCGATTTCGAAAAGCCATTTGAGTTGTTTACGGATGCCACTTCAATAGGCATAGGCGCGATTCTTAATGAAGAACAGAGGCCAGTGGTATATGCCTACCGCACGCTTAGTAATGCGGAGAGAAACTATACAGTAACGGAAAGAGAGTGTTTAGCGGTAGTTTGGGCTCTGAATAAATTCAGAACGTATTTAGGTTCACTCCCAGTAAAAGTTATAACCGATCATGCTGCATTGACGCGTTTAATAAATGGTAAAAGTTTGTCAAGTAGGATGATAAGGTGGGTTCTCAAATTAGAATGGGAACACACACCGTCCAGGAAATCAGAATGCGGTGGCTGACGTTTTATCGAGAAACCCGGTTGAAAGTATTATAGGAGAAAAGTTAATTGTGCAATAATCAGGGATTTGGTACTTTCGTCGCGGTATAGTTAATCGAAGAGCAAAGAAAGGACCCGGAATTAGGTCATATCTATAGGTATCTGGAAAACCCAGATGATAGCTCGGTTAATGCGACATTATGTGAGAATTGGTCTCGCGATTTTAGGCTAGTAGAAGGCTTGTTATTTTATGCGAAATATACAACGTCATTAGGAGAAATGCAAGTGTACATCCCCCCCAAATCTTTAAGGAATGAAATTATGAGAGAATTTGATGACAAGCCATCAGCAGGTCATTTAGAACGCTTTAAGACTTACCATAAAATAAGGGATGTTTGTTATTTTCCGTATACGAGAAAATTTATTGATCAATATGTCTCTACATGCCACATCTGCCAGGTTAACTATTATAAAAGCGCGTTACCAACTGGTCACTTAATTCCGATTATCTCAAATTATCCAAACGAGATAGTAACGTTAGGTCCGTATCCTGTGTCGCGAGTAAGACGTAACCGATATGTTTTAGTAATTACAGATCATTTCAGCTAGTGGGCTGAAATTGCACTCCTTGAAAAAGCCTCTGCTCGAGTTATAGCAGATAATTTTTTTGATTATTATATATCGCGTTATGGAGCTCCAGTAAAATGAATAAGTGATAACGGTCCCCAATTTATATCCGATATTTTTAAACATTTAAGTAACAAATTAGGCATAAGGCATGTGAAGACAGTTGTATATAGACCTCAGGCGAATAGAACCGAACGCGTGAATCGCGATCTTGTGCAAATAATTGCAAATTATGTGAACGATCAACATGATAATTGGGACCACACACACACAGTTCTTACGTGAATTCGCTTATGCTATTCGGACGACTCTTATGCTATTCGGAGTGAATGAAACGATGGGAAAACCCCCTGCAGAATTATTTTTAGTTCGAAAATTGATTACCCCATTTCAAAAATTAGTGAGGATATCTGACGGAACTGAGTTTGCCGTAGGGGAAAAAGGAACAGGTTTTAAGAAAGATCAGGGTGAGAGGCACTCAGGTAAGGCCAGTAATCGCCGACCACTTGTGAGATCATCACCCGGCTCTTGGACAGGACCAAATAGCACAGCCTTATTCCTCTGTTCAGAAAACGCAAACCAACCTGGTGTAAAAAAATTACGGTTGCCTCCACCAGAACAGGGGGAACCCAGCCCCTCCACCAGAACACGGGAACCCAGCCTTATTCCTCTGGTCAGAAAACGCAAACCAATCGGGCGTAGAAAGATTAACTTCAGAAGTCTTGAGATGAGAGCAACTTTGCGGAGAAAGGCGGGTAAAGTCAAAACAAATAACAAGAAACCTTCGAAGAAACTGAAGAAAGAGACGTGTCAGTTCGTCATCCGCAAGCGAAGCTATTTCTTGAAACTATTTTACTAGAAATAAGTTTATCAGTCTGTACCTAACTACGATGAACTACGTTTAACGCGAAAACGCTTAAGACGAAATATCGGTTAACACGGTAGAATACAACGGTCCCCCGATAAACTACTACACTGGTGTGCAAAACTTAAGCAACAGGTGGGTTTATTGCCATAACTTAACGAAAAATCATCTCAGAGACATGAAATTCAGAAATGAGGGAGAGTATTATGTACGTAAAGGATGATGAAAGCATCTGCGCTGAAAAAGGAATACAATGCATACGGTATGGAATCACACAAAAACAAGCTTTATTGAACGCATAGTATCGTGACTCATTATGGTCTATCCAACAAGAAGAACAACAAGCAGATGTTCCTTAATATGGTAATGCCCTCCCCTCACTGCAATGGTTGCTTCGCACCGTCTCCGCATACTCAGAACCAGCTGGTGCAACATTTCTTGCGGTAGGAGTACCCATTCTTCAATCAGCATCTGTTTGAGTTGTTGGGTGTTCTCCGGATGATGTAAGCGTGCTGCAATACGTCTCCCCAAAGCATCCCACACATGTTCGATGGGATTTAAATCTGGGAGTACGCTGGCCAATCCATTCGAGTGATATCTTCAATTTCCAGCAGATCCTCAACAGCAAGAGTCCGATGTGGCCGTGCATTGTCATCCATAAAAATGAATTCTGGGCCAATGGCACCTCGGAACAGACGCACAAGGGGAAGAAAAACCTCCTCACAATAGCGATCCCCGATTACAGGCCCTCTATCGAAAATGTGGAGCTCAGTTCGCCCGTTCAGCATAATGCCTCCCCAGACAAGAACTCCAGGACCACCGTAATGGTGTTTTTCCTTGATGTTACTGGTATAAAACCGTTTCCCGATCTCTCTCCAAATCAAAACGCGTGGAGAATCGCTTCTGGTACTGAACCGACTCTCATCCGTAAAGAGGACACGACTCCATTGATCAGTTGTCCAGTTTTTGTGCTCTCTGCACCACTGTAAACGGTGGCGTCGGTGGTCAACTTTACACGGGAGGCAGCGTTCAGGACGGCGGGCGAATAGGCTGCCTTTGTGAAGGCGTCTGACCACAGTAAGCCGCGACACTTGCCGCCCCGTTGCTGTAGAGAGTTGCTGAGCAATGACGCTTGCTGGCTGCCGTCGGCCTCTTTTCGCCTGCAGGATGATATATCGGTCATCCTCTGCAGTTGTAGTCCTCGGGCGGCCACCACCAACCTTTCTAACAGCTGTACCTGTAGTTTGGAACGCTTTCCAAGAGCGCGAAACGACACTTTTGTTGATTCCGAACTCTGCAGCTACACTGGTGACGGCACGCCCCTCCTCCAGCTTTCCGATCATTCTTCCACGTGCGAAGTCGTCCAGGTGATTTCTTCTAGCCATATTTCACGAACTGACTCACTGGCACTTGCAGCGAATATGTTGAATTGCGCCTGCGTCCTTCATTTTATTTTACTGTTGAACAGCATGCGCCGACATCACGCGTTTTGCGTACGCTCACGTCGCTTCTGGCGTTTCGTTCCTGATATTTGCATACGCATCACGTTTCTACTGACTTACGTGTTCACTGTACTGATCTCCAGACCTCCTTTTCTGCAATTTCATGGTTATCTACTTAATTTTTACATTGTTGCTTAAGTTTTGCACTCCAGTGTATGTATATTCGTGCATTTTTTTTCTTTTGACCTGAAACGAAAATCGCTTAACAGAAAAAATTTCCCTTTTGAGAATGGACAATTTTCGGAAAGCACCCGCCGCGCAGGCGAGATTGAAAAGGGGTATGAAATGTAAGTGTGGTAGTTCCCAATGCTTCGTAGAAAGAAGGTCAACTTGACTTTGAAATACCCTCAGACACGACACGCAAGTCTCAGGCCTTTGACACGAGCCAGTTTTGTTTATCTAAGGTAATTTCACTCTCCGCTTCTACAAACGCCACAGAAAAACATAACATCATTCCTCATCGGTTGGTTTTGGAATTCGGTGTTGAGTACATCACAGTGTGAATAGAAATCAGTTTGGTTCGTGTTTTATTTTCTATTTTAGAAGAATTATTGTACGAGCACAATGGTAAAGAGCTCAAGAGGAAAGCAAACTACTATTTCGCTTTAAAAGAAGATGTAGCTTCTTAAGGCTGTTGATCAAAAACAGAACAGACGAAAATGGAAATCTGAAAAGATTTTGATATATTGCTAATTCAACATTATAAACAATAATAAAAAAAGGAAGCAAATTACAGGAATGTGTTTGAACATATCTTTTCAATACTGTCGAACCTCCATATTGCGAATTTTTCTATATAGCGAACTTTTTTCTGGAACCAAAGAACATTTCACGAGTTTCTTCATAAAATAACCTCCCTCCCTATAGCGAAGTGCATTTTCAAAACAAAAAAAAAACGAACACTTTTTTTTCTTGTGATTTATTTTTTTCTCCCTATTTTTAAAGTATTTCTGGCCCTCCGTATGATGAAATGATAAAGTTACTTGCAATAATTTAACGTGGATTACAGTGTGAAGGAGATACGCCTGAAGGGGTGTTTGGGGCTTTGCAAAGATACGAGGCGTATTATGAGAGAAAACATTCTTTCAAACAGAAAACTCAAACAAAATTAATAGACTTTACCAGTAATTAAAGGATACATCTGCTAATATATGCTTAAAATTATGTTTAAAATAATTAAAATGTATGTTTAAAATAACTTGTAGGCTTTAGATTAGAAAATGCCCTTAAAATTCATTAATATAAAATTATTTTCTGAAAATGCATTGTATTCCTCGACAGTCTTTTTACTTCTTTTCCTTGCAGTTTTTCTTTCTTTTTTTGATGATTAAGATAATAAATAAATAGATATTAATCTAGAAAAAGGTGTGAATAATTACTTTTGATAATAACATATAGTGTTTTTAAATTTAAATTTTTTATGTGGTTCATAAAGTATATTGAAAGATGAACCTCTATATAGCGAATTTTCCATGTAACGAACTTTTTTCGGGATTTAGCGACTTCGTTATGTAGAGGTCCGACTGTATTTTTAACTCGAAAAAATATTTCAGTTCCCCTAAGTTTGGTGTTAAACTATTTCCACTATACGTGATTTTTGTTAAAAATGCAAATGTCTTATGTTTCAGGTGTATACTTTCAATCCCAAAGCTTTCAATTTGAGTGAATTGTATGGATATTTCAATGAAAATGGTGTTTGGATAGATGGTTTGTTTTCATCCATTTTGAAGAAAGCATGTAATGATTCCCGAGCAGATAAACGATGGATTGTTTTAAATGGACTTTTAGACGTTGTATGGCTGGAGAGCATTGACTCTTTACTTGACTCTAATAAAGTATTAACTGCTGCTAATGGAGAGAGAATTATGCTGCTACCTGAGGTTTGTTAATTTTTTTTTTCAATTCTACTCCGACAATCATATATATTTGTAGACTCCCCCTTCTTTTATTTTCTAAAGTATTTTATCCTTTAAATTTGTAAGAAATAACTGAAATCATAAAATAATGTATCCTCAATTAAGATTTTATTATTAAATTTAATGTAATGAATGACAGTGTTAATTTTATTTAACATCTTAAGTAGCATTTGATGATAAAATAAGCACAAATTTAATTTTCTGTCATTGATTCTAAGTTAGATCTTATATGCACTTAAGAATGCACATAAGAATAAGATCTATATGCACATAAGAATATTAAATATGAATCTTTGCTGTGTTACTGAAAACGTGAATATTTAATTTAGTTGTGTTGTGAAGTATTCTCCCGTGGATGATACCTCACTCTTAAGTTAACTTTGTGATCTAAAGGTGGGATTGAATGAAGAACCAGGCGTTGTCATGATCTAAATATATCTTTATTAAGATCTGAACTAAAACACTAGCAATGATAATATTTATATTATAACTTAGCGGATCTGAGGTGAGAAAACACACAATAGGTATTACCAAAAAAGCGCGAGCTTAACCACTACATGTAACTTTCCCGTCTATTCCTAAACTCTGTTTATATCACAGTTACTAATGGATACTAGAATTATCCTACCTTAATCTCTTGTTTAATCGCAATTCTCTCGGATCCTCAATATATTCAGATTAACTCGCGTGGAATTGAATCCACCTTGCCTTGATCGTTCTGTCACGGATAGCTTCACACTCAACGACGGCTTTCTTCTCTTCCTTCATTTCACGCGCTTAAACCAGACTGCATAATCACTTCCCAATAGGTCATCCGTTTACGTTAAACTTCTGCTATTTAAAAGGCTTCTAATTTGCATATTCACGTTTCGCTTCTGGATTTGGTTGGAAAGAATTTGCCTTTTTCGGCCCCAAAGAACCCAAGAGGAATTTTTATTAGAAACTGCGATGAGCACGTCACAATCCTCTCCAAGAAGCAAAACATGATTTATTCGAGGGTCTTAATGCCACTATTCATCTGTACAAGGTTTGTTCATGGCTGTCACTAAGGCTTACAATTCAGACCTAAAAAAAGACATCTGCTTTTCTGTAATCATCAGGGTCAGCCACCCTGAAAGAGAAACTCTTTAAATATCTCACCATGCAATTACATTTTACAAATTCCATACTTTATATACAATCATTAAATGACAACTATTTTTCATATATACACCTCATCTGGTTTTCTAAATAAAATTTCCCTCTAATCGCGCAGTGCTGTTAGTGTTATTGTTAATAATATGTCTACGCGGCGTTCCCCAAACCAGATGCACATTAATATGAATCAAAACAGCAATATATATATATATATATATATATATATATATATATATATATATAGTATTTAAAGTATTAGGGAATATAAATATATTCTCCGATCAGTGAGGTTACAACCTCACCAATAGATGGCGCTACCAGCGAATACATGTATCCCTCCCGGAATAGTGGGTTTTAGGAGAGAAACGATTGCGGGGCAGAACGAGACTGACGCGAGAAGAGACTCCAGTTTTACAGGCGAGAAGTCACGTTTTTCGCTCAACGTGGAGGTCAATAGGCTTAGCGACAATTGAGAGTATGCTCCGTGAAATAACTCATAAAGTTTTAATTGTAAATAATCTAATGCTTCATTAAAAAGAGTAATTTCATTCTAATCTGCTTATTTCTTTGAATATCAAGATCCCGAACATCACTTACCCCTAGACACCCCTACATATTTTATGGGGATTCGGCCGGGATAATTTTTTTTAAATTTTAAGTAAAAAAATGCAGAATTGATAAATAGTCATTGACCCCACACCCGACCTTTTGCCTGTAGAAAAATTATCTCCGGATAATATAAACGAACTCTTTAGTTTAAAGAATAGTGTGTCAGCCTGACACGAATTGATTTCAGATTGCCAAGGATTACCCTCTTCATCGTGAAGTAATGTGCCATCCCCCCTGCCACGAATAACACTTGTTTTTACTTCTGATTGCCGCCCTGGTAATAGAATTCCTTCATCGCATACCGCTCTGGTATTAGAATTTCTTCAGTGAGTGCCGTCCTGGTGAAATGATTTCTTCAGTGCATGCCGTCCTGGTAATAGAATTTCTACAGTGAATGCCGCCCTGGTAATAGAATCTCTACAGTGAATTCCGCCCTGCTATTAGAATTTCTTGAGTGAATGCCGTCCTGGCCAAGCGGAAAGTGCAGTCCCTGCGTTTGAAATTGTAAAGATTTGTGTGTGCGCGAAAGTGAAAAACCTTCAAGATTGTGTAAAGGCCTCGTGTCCGCTATTTTGCACGGGAGCAATAAATATTAACAAGGACAGATTAGGTTGATGGAGTAACCGACTTTTGTGACGTAGGAAAAGAAGGGAGTGTTAGTTTCTCCTTACCTCTCTCATGCCAAACCCTCAGCTCCGTCAAGGTCAGACTTATTTATGTTTACTTATCTGTTTTTTTTGGGGGTGACAATCCGTATTTTGATGATTTGCCTTTTTTAATCTATATTTTTTTAATCTGAGCAAATATTTGAAACGAAATTGATTTTTGTTATTTTGTTTAACTATAGCTCGAACCTTTGTCTCGTCCGTTGGTAATTCCATATTTACTAATTATCAAACCTAAATATTTAAATTTATCACAACAAAATTTACACTTTTCTATGTTCAATGTCAATCCTGCTTCTTGTAATAATCTAAAAACCTCTCTTAAATGTTCGACATGGTGAGTGAACAATGGAGACGATATGAATACGTCATCCATATAAACATTCACAAACCTCCCTATTACCGGTTTCAAAATAATGTCTGTCGCCTTCTGAAAGTGGGGAGCCGCCCCTGACAGCCCGAAGGGCATACGCTGGAATGCATACGTACCATTCTTTGTTTCGAAGGCCATCTTAACTATATCACTGGGGCTTACCGCGAGTTGAAAGTACCCTGATCTCAGATCCAGTGTCGACATAATTGTCGTATGGGGGATATTCGTTATCAAATCATCAATTAAAGGTAAGGGATATCGTGGATAATTCGTAATGGCATTCAGCTTTCTGTAGTCCACGGCTAATCGATACGCTTCCGGATTATCAGCGGTAACCTATTATTTTTTCTACACAACACAACCGGCGACGCGTACGGAGATTGAATCGGTATTTTGTACTCCTCTTTCAACATTTTCTCTATGTAGTAGTCTAAAATGCTTTGCTTAACCCTGTCATAACGATATGGCCTAGAAACAACTGGTGGCTTATCCCCCGTATCCATCTCATGATACAAAACATGCGTGAGTCCCGGTTTATCTGAGAGAGCAATCCTTTAAAACTATTAAGTAAATCCTGCAACTCCTTTTTCTGACTTTCTTCTAACCCTGTTTTAGTAACATCTATTTCCACATTTCCTTCCTCAATCGTTGTAACAACTTTTTCTATCTGTGAATCTGGGATAGCCAACGCTTTCCGATCAAAATTCAAAACAATCTTCGATCCACCAATGAAGTCAACACCGAAAATACATGGGTATTCTATATCTGCCAACACGTGAAACGTCCAAGGTTTCACAAATTCTCTGATCCGAACATTCAATTCAATTATTCCTGTATTCCGACATTTAGCTCCTTGTTCCGTGATCACTTGAACACTCGATTTTTTCACTTGTTTAATCGCAATCCTCTTGGATCCTCAATATCTTCAGATTAACTAGCTTGGAATTGGATCCACCTTGCCTTGATCGTTCTTGATCTTCACACTCATCGACGGCTAGCATAATCACTCCCCCATAGATCATACATTTACGTTAAACTTCTGCTATTTAAAAGATTTCTAATTTGCATATTCACGTTTCGCTTCTGGATTTGGTAGGAAAGAATTTGCCTTTTTCGGCCCCAAAGACCCCAAGAGGAGATTTTAGTAGGAAATGCGATGAGCCCGTCACAGTGTTTTTTTTGAAGTTGTGATTTTCCTGTTTTTAATTTTAACTTTTAGACACATTTAAATTTCATATGGTGGTTTGATGGAATATTTTTGTAATTCATCCAAAACACTTTTTTATTTCAACATGACAATTACGGTTACTCAGCTGTAAAAATTTTGAAACAATATTTTATAATAAAATGTGTTATAATAAATGTTTCTTAAATAATCCCAAAACTTCTTGATAACATTTTTTTTTATGTATTTTAGATGCTTCCATAATTTTATTTAAGTATAACCAAAATGATTAATTTAATCTACATACTCTTTTAAGTATGTTTAATGTTTTTTTTTTAAAAAAAAATCCAGATTTCTAATATTACAGTATTGAAACTTCTCTTAAAGTAAAGAAGGCGATAGAATTGATTCATAAAATTTAGATCCGCGATTTTTTATTTTTAATTTCTAAAGGGATTTGTTTTAAAATATAAAGGTTATAACATAACATAATAAAAATATATTTTTTCTCCCCACTGCGACTGTGGATTGGTATTTACCATTGCAGACCTAATATATTCCCCGGGAGTTGGTATCACTTTTTAGTGAACAGGTGGAATACCAATTGCCGTAATGTAATTTTGACGCTCAGTTTTCTCCCCAGATGGAGGCCCCTGAGCTCTGACAATGCAAAATTGTACCAGAGTTTAATTTTGCCTAGAGCACCCAAGCTAAACAAGCGCTCAAGAGATCTTTTACAGGCCACATAATCATACGACATGGACGCTGTCGATTTTCTGCATCATGAAAATCCACTGACATGGGCCGGGGTCGAACCCGCAACCTTAGGTGTACAAGGCCAGCGGGAAATCAACTATGTTACCCTGCCGGCAGTAATATTACATAATATTAATTTTGATATTAATGAAATAATTCTATTGATTTTTTCTTGTATTTTCAACTAATGATTTACATTTGTCAGAATTACATATTAATTCAATAAAAAAAACAAACAAGTAATTTAAAAAAATTAAATCAATCCCTACTTAGATCAACAAAGAAAAATTTTATTCTACCTATTTTTTATTAAATAGATACAATTAATATAAATATGTATATACATATGACAGAATCACAACATTAATGGGCATTAATTTTTATTAATTATCATTAAAGTATCGTGTTGTCACCCAAAATACAATCATGTATATAAAATTTCAGTTCAACTGAATGCTTTAAAACTGAGAAAAAAAACCCTCTCGAGTTTTGACACAAGTCGCCAAAAATGATGCCAACGTAACTGTATTTGTAATTCCTTGAATAATTAGTTTTAATCAATTCATTTTTATTAATAATAATTAAATTTTTGTATTGTCATCCAAAATAATCATGTACATAAAATTTCATCTCAATTGAGCGCTTTAAAATGTATTTTATTAACGATTGAAAATTCTACCAAGATAAATAAATAAATATATAAAGACTGTGAGCTATCTAATAGTAGGAATTGTGAAAAAAGTTTTAAAAATAATGTATAAGGAGCAATAAACAACTAATAAGTTGTAACTTTAAAAACCTGTGTTTGAAATTTCACATAAATTGTATTATTTTTAATTTTCAGGTGACGTTACTGTTTGAAACAACAAATCTTATTCACTGCTCCCCTAGTGTAATATCTCACTGTGGTATAATCTATCATGAATCTACAACTATTAATTGGAACATGTATTTAAAGTCTTGGTTGCAAAACTTGGAAATACCTTCAATAAAAGACATTTTAGAAGAATTGTTTGAGACTTATTTGAATTCTGTTGTGGAACACTGCAATAGAGCCCTAGAAAGCTCTAGATCGGTTAGTCTGCTTAATAAAATTTCGTCATTTGTTCAAATGTTGAATGCTTTTCTAAAACAGGTAAGACAACATAGTTTGAAAATTCCTATTCATTTTTTTATTAACTGCCATTTCTTTCAATGAGTCATTAATGTAAAATGTAACATTATATTTTCTATTTTAAAAACCTTGAGAAAGTTACTTCAGAAGTTAAAATTTCCATAGAAAATGAAATTTCAGCTCAAGATTAAAACTAAAACTGGTGGAATTGACACAACTAATTCACAAACTGCACATATCTTACTATTAATTAACTATTACTTAGAATTAACTATTGAACTGTGAAACACACTGTTTGAATTTTTTTTTCTGTACTTAATATGTATGTTAAGTACAAAAAAAAAACTGAATTATACATTAGTTAATTAGTGTAACGTTGATTTTGTTAATTTGAATGTCATCATTTGATCTTGTAGCATTCTTGATAATTTCAATAGAGTTTAAAATGTAGTGCAAAATATAATTTAAATAAATTATTAAATTATGTTTTTAAGATTCATATTCCTTTTAAATAATCTATATTATGTTTTACAAATTTTAATGTTATGTATTAAATGTTTATTTTGTTTTTTATCTAGTGATTTGTATTCTCGACTTTTACACGAGGTAATATTGTATAAAGTATAAACCACATTCATCAATATCTTAAATTTTGATAATCTGAAAAGTATCAACCTGTTGTATATTTAGAAGATAAAAGGAACTGTTTTAATAATTTCGGTTGTGTGTAACAGATCTATAAACCCAACAGAATGCAGGAGTAAGACAGTAATGAGAAGAGCAGGAAAGAGAGTAGAATTGTGAGGTTATAAGAAAAAAAGAGAAATGTTTTAGAGTTGCAGTGGTCGTATAACAAAAGTTGTTTGTGAAAAGAGTTGATGCACGTTTTATATAGGGTAATGAGATCAACAATATGGTCTAAATGCCTCAGCCAATTCTCAGGTTTAGGATTAAATAAAGTTTTAAAAAGTGTCAATCTTCTTTTGTATATATATATAACTTATACTCTCTTGTTATATTTCCATTTATTGCTTTACTTTTTAGATTTATGACAAAATTTCGTATTATGATCATATATATATATATATATATATATAATAATATATATATATATATATATATATATAATAATATAATAATAATAATATATATATATATATATATATATATATACATTCACGAGAATTTTAAAAAATTGCAACACTGGGTGGAGGAATTATGCACTTCTGAACCAAACTGTCAGGAAATGTAAACTGAGGTAAGACATGCAAATGATTAGAATTATATGAAGCATTTGCGCATGTGCGGGACGAGAAATCGGCCCACATATCAGCTGCTTTGCGCGTTCCATAATACACTCAAGGTCTGTTCAAGATGCGCAGATTGAAATCTTTGTTTATCGATCCTTTGTCTACGAACTTAAGCTTAATTGAGTGGTTCATATGCCTCGTCGGCGTGGAGAGGGTGCTATACCAACTAACGGACATCGTACAAGGCCGCATCGTCGGTATGCGAGGGGCGGGATTTTCGTATCGAGAAATTGTAGTCGCAAGCACAGTATGATGCCACAACATTGTCTGGAAGAATGACAGAGAAAAACTAAACAAGCCAAAAACCTAGCTGTGGAGCACGCAACAGCACAACGGCGGGGGGGACGATAGACACCTCATCCGCAAGTCTGTGACGAATTGTACAGCGTTCTCTTTGTGTGTTAGCTTAACGTTGGAGCGTGGCTACAGGTGTTTTGTTATCTAGCAGCACGGTTCGTTCCCGTCTGTTTTTTGCAGTATCAACTGTGGGTAAGGGCTCCTCTATGCAGAATTCCGTCGCTAAGTAGCTTCCGACTTCAATGGGCTAGCAACTGAGCTTGACGTACTCTGTGGCAACAAACTATTTTTTCCGATGAATTGCCCTACAATTATGGAAGAGTACGCGTTTGACGTTACAGAGGGTAACGTATGCTTCACATTATATTATCCACCATCATACCAAACAAATGCCTGATGTCATTGTGTGAGGAGCTATTAGACATAATTGTTGTTCCCATTCAGTGCCATTACTGAGCAATCTCAAGCAGTGTTTGGCTACATAAGGAAAACGGGGAATCAGGGTCCTCCCTCATTCTTTGACGCGTTCTAGGTGCTGTATTTTAGCAGGATAATGCCCGTGTACATGTTCTCAGATTTTTGCACAAGCCTTCCATAGCTCACAACAGATCCTCTGCTTCTTCCATGGCCTGCTTATTTCCCGGATATGTCACCAATTGGTGAACATATCTGGGTTTTCATCGGTGCAGACACGCACGTTCAGCTAAGAGGGCACAGTAAGACTGCACTTTTGGTGTCAAGTCAAATCCATTTGAATGTTATTCCCTCAGGGTTACATTCAGATCTTGTAGGATCCAATTACACGACTTGTACAGGCTGTCATCGCTCAGCGGCAGACATACAAAGTACTGATTTGATGTTCCATTTTGTTTTTTTTTGTGAATTTGATAATTTATTTGTACCACTATCAGTAACATGTGAATTAATTTCATTAATTTCTGAGAATTCTTTCATGGTGTTGCAATTTTTTCAAACATGAGTGTGTATGTATATACAATAATCTTAAAAAAGTAAATCAACGATATTTAAAACGACGAAAGGCAGGAAATTACATAGATTATGAGATCAAAAATTTACCTTCTATTCTTAATTTAGATATATCACTAGCATAATAAAAAATATTTCAAATACATAATGATATACATAGTATATTTTTTTAATTCAAAATGTGTTTGTATATTTCACAAATCATTATTGTTTTGTATTGTTTTGAATTATTTAGTTTTCTTTGCTTTTCCATAAATTTTTTTCCCAGTTATATTTCTAATTAATCTCATTTTTAATGATTCAGGTTTCCAGTGACAAAATTGAAGCTCAAAATTATCAAGAATCTTTTTGGATGTCAGTTACTTGGTCAATTGGTAACTCTTAATAAAAAGATGACTTTTATTTAATGAACAAATAAAAAAATTTAGATCAGTCTTTGAAGGATTTGGCTGCCATTTACGACTATAAGTTGATGAAAATTTAGTGTGGATTAAATGGGCAACTTTGAACGAAAATGGGAGTCTCATTCTGAGTAATTACTGAACTTTTTAAAATATTAATTTTTGTATGAATAATTTAAATTAGCACTTTTCCTAAAAGAGAATTTTTTTACAGGTATCTGTTATTTAATTACAAGTTTTATTTTGAAATGTTATGTTTTTTTTTTTAAGTGTAATTTTTGTACAGTTCGTCAAAAAAACAAAAAACAAAAAAAAAAACAGGACTTTTTAATAATTTTTGCAATTTGCATCGAAATTAGACAAATTAATAACACTCATAAAGCTCCAAAGATCATTTAATTATGTTATAAATGAATGAATGAATGAATTAGTTATTTATTTTTCGCTTGTAAAAAATCTCAGACTTTAAATATTTCCTATAGTTATTG
Source organism: Trichonephila clavipes (assembly GCA_019973935.1). Taxonomy (NCBI): domain Eukaryota; kingdom Metazoa; phylum Arthropoda; class Arachnida; order Araneae; family Nephilidae; genus Trichonephila; species Trichonephila clavipes. Next base: position 134,409 of record BMAU01006624.1, read on the forward strand.
CCTGGTAAAATTTTGAACTTTGAGTAAAATTTTAGTGTGTTATCAAACACTTTTTTCAATTCCTACTTTTAGCTCACACTCTTTCATAAGTATTTATTTATCTTGGTGGAATCTTCAATCGTTAATAAAATACATTTTAAAGCGCTCAATTGAGCTGAAACTTTATATACATGAAGATTATTTTGGATGACAATACAATAATTTAATAATAATTAATAAAAATTAATTGATTAAAAACTAATTATTCAAAGAATTACAAATATTATAACTGCTGGGCATCATTGGCGACTTGTTTCAAAACTTGAAAAGGTTTTTTTCTCACATTTTATTTTAAAGCGCTCATTTGGATTTTTGAAATTTTCCATACACTGTTGTTTTGGGTAAAAATACGGTGGTTAATATAATTAATCAGGGAAATTAATTGACTGAAACTAATTCTTCAAAGAATTTTAGATACAGTCATATTGGTTTTCATTTTTACCGGTTTTAGTTTCGTCTCTATTGTTGTAACAATGTGACTGTTAAAACAAAGACAAAGGTTGGCGCCGAAAACCTGTTTTCAGCCAACTTGGTTTGCATTGTTCCAACAATGGAGATAAATCAGTGCTACTTTTCAGAATTCCTAATTTTTAGTTCTCTCTTCATATATATATATCATATTCAAATTTTCAATCGTTAATAAAATACTTTCTATTCATCCATTCAAAGTGAGAGAATTGACTTTAAAAAAAAAATTTTATATGGTTTTTTGTAACTTTTTAATTATTTGCATTTTTAAATAGTAGTGACATTCCTTTCTATTTTTTAGAAGCTTTTTAGCATTGAAAAAATTATCTGTTCATTTGAAAAAAATGTTTTAAAAAAAATGTTGAAATGGTTTTTTTGAAATGTTGGAAACGCTCATCTAATA
>BMAU01006625.1:0-38717 GCA_019973935.1 Trichonephila clavipes
GCCTATATAGATAAATATTCTCCTCTTTTAACCATTAGATCTATAAGCTTGAAATTTGGCATGTCCCTATCATGCAGTAGATAAGTGCTACAAAAGAGGCATTTACGAAAACGGCATCCAAGGGGGTTGAGAGGGGTTAAAGAGGAATTATAGATGAAAGATAATCTCGTTTTCAAGCTATTAGACCTACAGACTTGTAACTTAGTAGGCATGTTCTGTTCATGGAGTAAAAGTTCGCTAAGAAAGGGTTTTTGAGAAAATTGACACCCAAAGAGGGTTGCAAGGGAGCTTATATAAAAATATCTCTTTTATGAATTACTATACCTACAAACTTAAAAATTGTATTGCATGTTATTTTTACTGAGCAGAGATCAACTAAGAAGAATTTTTCAAAATTAGACTCACATGGAGTTACGAGGGCGTTATAGATAAAAAAAAAATATTTTTTCAACTATTAGACGAGCAGATTTAATTCTCTTGCTACGCATCCCGCATTTTCCTCGAGCAACGAAGATGTTGCAAAATTTGCGCAACCCGCGATTTCCAAGGGTATGCATTTTTTCTACTATTTAGCTGTGCAACCCGTGCTGCCCTTGTTTATGTTTTCATTAACGCTTTTATGTTCATATTTTCATGATCTACTTCTTTATTTTAAAATAAAACCTCTTTTACAAATTTTTTTGTATGTTTTAACTCTAAAATGTAGATATGAATTACGTAATAAAACTGTACGCAATTTTTGAATCTACTTTGATAAAATAACTACGCAGGGAGAGAATTAAAATGTGACAAGTATTCTCAAAAAGCAATTTTTTGGGCTTATTTTGCAATTTTCGCAAAATAAACACATTAAAAATTTCTTTATGCTTCAATTTCTATTGATTCAGTTTTCAAGTTACCAGTGCGAAGAACGGATATACCTGCTAGTTGTGCATAAAATGGAAATATCGAAGTCAAAAGCCGTTTAAAAAGATGTTTTAACATACTTTAAATTTGAAGTATCAGGAGTGCTATGCCATTGCCCTCATACTATGAAAGTATATTGATTTGTAATATAAACTGCGGAAATTCCTTAAGAATACATAAATAATCAAATTTATAATGAGAATTAAATAGAAATACAAATGATAAAAAGCATGGTTGATAAAAAAAACATACCATTTTAACTTTGATAACAATTAATTAAAGGATGCAAATCGATGCCATCTATTTTAATAAGCAGGTGTTCAAAATAAGATTATTTTTACTTTTAATTAACTCGTAAAATACTGGATGAATTTTAATGAAATTAGGTATGTAAAGAGTGTTTTCTTTCCAGGTATAGAAGTTTAAGTTGGCATTACTTTCCAAGATGGCGACCGATTTAACAGCTATCAAGTGATTTATTCTCAGTTTGGTTTGGCAATTCATCATGAATAGACTCACGTCTCATAGAGATTCGTCGAATGGGCTCAAAACGAGATTGCCGTTGTTCCCGATTTTCATAAGCGAATTTTGTTTAGCGATGAAGCGCACTTCTGGTTGAATGGTTACGTCAACAAACAAAACTGCCGCATTTGGAGTGAAGCTAATCCACAAGTGTATGTCGAAACACCGTTACATCCAGAAAAACTGACTGTTTGGTGCGCTTTATGGGCTGATGGAATCATTGGTCCGTACTTCAAAAACTATGAAGGCCACAACGTTACAGTCAATGGTAATCGGTATAGAGCCATGATTACTAACTTTTTAATTCCTGAATTGAACAATCATAATGTCCAGGAGCTGTGGTTCCAACAAGACGGCGCAACATGTCACACAGCTCGTGCTCCAATCGATTTATTGAAAGACACGTTTGGTGACCGCCTAATTTCACGTTTTTGGACTTGTGAATTGGCCTCCAAGATCTTGTGATTTAACACCGCTAGACTATTTTCTGTGGGGCTATGTAAAGTCATTTGTCTATGCGGATAAGCCACAAACGCTTGACCATTTGGAACACAACATTCACCGTGTTATTGCCGATATACGGCCACAAATGTTGGAAAAAGTCATCGGAAATTGGACGATCAGATTGGACTACATCCGACCCAGCCGTGGCAGTCATATGACAGAAATCATATTTAAAATGTAGTGCCACAAGATTATCTTTCGAATAAAAAAAATTCATGTCAATCGAATAATACATCGTTGTTTTATTGTAATTTAAAGTTCTATACCTCTAAAAAACACCCTTTACATAGGTTACCATATCATACAACGGTTTGGGTACATATTCATGTTTGTGTCTATGGCTTATCTGCACAGAAAAGTTTGAAACTTTAATACGAAATAGAATGAAACATGTATTTATTGACAACACAGTCTCCTCAAACTGTTCTAAATCTTTTACAGCGCGAATTCATGATAAAAACAAGATAGTGTTTAAGTTCCTTTATTTCTCTACCTCCGTAGCGCTGATTTCTGGTTCTGGATAGCAGTAGAAGGGAAGATTTGAAATCATATTATCCATAGGAAATCTAAAGAATGTTCTATGAGGTAGGTTCTGGATATCTGGCTGGCCAGTTTAAGGTATCCGACTACGTTCGGAACCGTGATTTTAAAAAAGTGCATAAATGAATAATTTTCATGATATTTAGTGTCACTTAGATTAGAATACATGTATAAAATTGTTTTAAGGACAATTTGGTAAAACAAATTATTTAAATGCAATATTTTGGCAAAAAATTAACTTAAAATAATCTTTTTTGTAAATGTTCTCCTTTTGTGAAAAATGCTTCTATTATAATAATATTTTGCCTGTATATAGCTTAGACCTCTCTACAGAGGCTCAACAAGAATATTTGAAATATTTGCATTATTTTTAGACTTACAACCAATTGAAATAATTATCGGCGTTTTTTTCTTAAAATTTCTCCGCTTTGTTGTCTGAAAACATGGATAAACCCACTTTTAAGATATATTTCAAAAATTCTAGTTGAGCCTCTGTACAGAGGTCTGAGCTATATACAGGCAAATTATTATTATAACAGAAGCATTTTTCACAAAAGGAGAACATTTTGAAAAAAAGATTATTCTAAGTTAATTTTTTGCCAAAATATTGTATTTAAATAATGTTTTTGTCAAAATGTCTTTAAAACAATTTTATGCATATATTTTAATCTAAGTGACACTAAATATCATGGAAATTATCCATTTATGCGCTTTTGCAAAATCACGTTTCCGAACGTAGTTGGATACCTCAACCGAAGAAAGATGTCCTATCTTTTCATATATTAATCCTCCATATGAGACTTATTTGGGCGATCACTTTCCATCATTACATTTCATTAATTTAACTGCATTTCTAAAAATGTTAACATAGCGTTTTTTTAGCAATTAAAGAGTTTCTGACATAGGCAAGGAGGTCAATGCGCCAATCTAAGATGAGATTTTACTGATCTCTACTGACACAACAATATCTTTCTTGGATATTAGACATTATGTGGAACCTTGTTTCTCTTTAAATTAACCCACATCACCAATCCCAATTTTTGATCATTTACCTATCAATTAATATAATAGTTTCTTACAGATCCCTTCTTCAATGTTGATGTTTTCTCTACCATTTAAAATGAACGCATCTGTAAGCATGTTGTTATATTTTTACACCTCTATAAAATAGATAAATGTTAATCTTCTTTGGATATTGTGACTTTCAGACATTCTAGCTTTGACCTCTCTACGAATCCATAGTCGTTAAACTGTCTCTACCACCTTAGATATGTAGTTAAAGTCTATAGAAATTTGTACTTTTGCTTCAATTCTCCTCAAAATCGTCATTTCATTCCTATATCGAAACTTTGGTGTGTACTTATTCGAACTATTATTTTTTTAAATTTCACTGAATGAGTATACTCAATTCATCAAAAAAGTCATCGTAGGATGAAAACGAAACAACAGTGAAAAATTCACTTATTTACTTAACAAAACATTTCCCCCTAAATGTACAAACTATGCGCACGCGTAACCTTAAGTAATAAACATTCAAGAATTTGTATCATTTGGACTTATTAGTTTTACCTTCCCATTAGAACTATTTAAAAAGCTCAAGTAAATTTTGTAATTTATCCTAACTTTTCAGGTTCGATGCAAATAATATCATTCTCAGTGTTTTTGCAAAGCTTTTTTATCTTAGTACTGAGCAAAAAACATGGATAAAAATTCTTGCCTATGATGTAGGATGGAAATTTCAAAATAATGCTAAATTAGAACTATAAGGAATGTTTTAAAACAAGCGTTCGTTACAAAAGCAAAGCTACTGATTTACGTAATAAATTGACAATTTAAAATCGTTAGTGTGTTTTACACGAAAAAATTATAATATCAAATGACTAGGTGACGTTTACAAGCCTAGCTTATAAATATAAAGCAGAATCGCTTTCCTAGCAGTTTCAATGCCTTAAAACAAAGCATTGCAAATTACGTCTCAAGAGTAATTCTAATTAAAATTCCGAACTGTCTTGTCACTGGCTTGATTACAGCGTTCGTTAATGAAAACTGTGTTAATTTATGTTAAAGTCATTGAATTTAATTGTAATGCACCAGCTTTTGCTATCAGAACTAGCAATTTTGTACAAAATGCTTTTAAATTGTGTATTTTATGAAGGAAAAAAATTCAAAAGAAAAACCAAATAAGAAAATTACAATTCAATGTGCTGTGTGTTCGCAAACTAAGTGTAGGCAATTTAAACGTATAGACATTGGTTATTAACATTTTCCCCTTGGGTTGCTTGCTCTATATAATGAGACAATCGAATGCATAATGCAAAATACAAGCTGAATTTCAATGAACACTATGAACATTTTCAAGTAATGTTTGAGTTAAAAAAAATAGAACAATTACTTGACAGTGCATGTACATTTTTTTTCAAAAACGAGGGATTTTTTTGCTTATAAAATATAAAAAATGATTTTGATCTCCTGCATATTTTTTTCTTAAGAAAACCTAAAGAAGGATTTCTTTTATTTTTTCAATGATTTAAAAAGAAAGAGAACACACACACGCGCATAATAATAATGACAACAATAGTAATATATAATTTTTTCGTTTGGTGTTAGATTTATAAATGTCAAGAATAATATTGTAAACACAAATTCTGGGGTTTTGTTTCCATTAAAAATCAGAATGAGAAATCATTTTTTTTTAAATCGAGTTTGGTGAAGGGCACTTACGGTATGCAAGTTTAGTAAAAGTACTTATACATTTGAAATGTCAAAACCCTCATGGGATAGAGGCTGATGTTTATGCTCTCCCATCACAAATTGTAAGTATAATAACTGCTAAGCCAAATATTTTTGATTCCGTGCAATTATTTTTAAAAAGTGATTTAAGTGTGGCTGTTTGAGTTTAATAAAAAAATAATTTTAAAATTTGAAGGAGTAAAGTTCTCTTAAAATACCTTTCATTTTAATCTGTTTAAAAGTAAACAAGTGAAAAAATCATTTGTCTTCTTGCACAGACATTTAATCAAATGCAGTTCACGAAAAATATGTTTGAAAATATTTCTATTTCATATATTTTTTCTGGAATTGATATACTTACGCATAAAGTATTGTACTGAAATTGTAATCATTTTAAACACAGTAAGTTTCATGCAGAATTTTGAGATATAATAATTTCACAAAGAGTTTAATAAAATGCTTTTTAAAAATAAAGATAAAGAGTTTTGTAATGTGTTTTTCAACACACATGAAAAAGCTTATTTATTACAAATGTAATGAAATACTTTCTAAAACATCTATGTTAATTCATGTGTAAGAAATAATACCTGAAAAATTACAGATTCTTTGTAAAAATACTTATATCTCACTTTTAGTGAATTACTTCAGTTTATGAGTAAGAAACAGCTTACTTAGCATTTTAATAACATTGTTATTCGTCTTAATCCTTTGTTATTTGAATATCAAAGTAAGTAATTTGAATCTGAAAATGAATTGATAATTTGAAACATATATATATATATATATATAATGTTGAGAAATTAATATTCTTATTTAGCGAAATATTAAAATTTATGCTATAAATAAATTACGCCATATTTAAATGATTTTGTAATAATAGTCAAAGGAGTTATCCCTCTTTAATACAAATATGAACAATATAATATCTCTGATTAATAAATAGTTTTCAATATTCTTATTTTCTTGATTTCAGGCCAACTCATTGAAGCCTTAGATTTACCATTTTCAAATTTATATATATATAGCAATCATATTACAGTATGAATGCTTTTCATTAAATATTTCTACTTTTAATACATAAATTATCTAAATTATACTTTTACTTCACATGATGCATAGCAATTTTAGAATTTTGAGTTTATTCTGATATACCCCAAGTGTTCTAACTAATACTTATCATCAATTATGCTTTTATTTTCATAAGTTTTAAATGAACCACTAAATACATTTAATCTTTACAATTTATGTTTTACAATACACTCATTACCTTATTTATTGTTCTACAAATACTGCATGTGTCACGAAAATTAGTTTTTGAAAGATAATAAGTAATTTAATAGCGCAATGACACACACACTAACTTGGATTCGTTTTAATTGAAAATATTCAACCGTACAAGGTAAAGCCTTCTAGTTAACACACATACAACAAACTTAGCAAAGGAACTTCACATAACTCCTTTTCACCTACGTAATTTACGATTCAAAGAACCAGGGCACAATAAATACGCCTTTTCTGGGACACAATACTAAACAACTACAATTTCATATTCCTTTCTTAGTTTTCCAACGTCGAGAGAACAAAATTCCTAAACAAAACTGATGACAGTTTTCACACAGTTTTACAAAATATTTAAAAATAATAATAGATTCTTCAACAAGAAATTCTTTAAAATTGGAATAAGGGAACTATTCTTATGAGAAAGCTCCCGGAATGAAATAAGGAGAAATTTACTGCTGATTTAAGAATAGAAAGAGTAGATTTTCTCTGTTGTCTTCTTCAGTAATTGCAATTTAAGTCTTTGAAGCAGTATTTCAGTAGAAAGAATTGCTTCTTTTTTGTGATTCATTCAGTAGTTTTAACACAAACCAATTACTTTAGCTAATGAAATCCTTATTAAGGGATTAGGAGTCACGTCTGTGTTCCCTTGAAGGTATTTAGGAGCGGGCAAGAAAAGGAATCACTTTAAAGTAGGAAGTGATTAGGATGAATTGGTTTTTGTCTTAGGAAAAAAATCTTTAATGGAAATTATTGACTGTTATAGGTAATAAATTATTTGGCTTAAACATTTTAAAATTTTTTTAAGAAATAAATTTAGTGACAAATAATAATTTATTTTTGCTGACTTATATAAAATTTTGCAAATTTAATCATCAGCATTTTTCACAAAATGAGCTGGATTTGTTTTTATTATAAGTTTTCGTCATATTCTCAGCTCTAAATCATCCGGATATGAATATAATAATCCTTTTGACAATTTAAATCTTACTCAATCTTACTCAATCGAAATTTTTTTTACATAAAAATCGCTTCTAATTATTTTTAGAATTGTTTTTCTTTTATTATATTTGTATCACATGCAAAATAACTAAAATTTCAAATATTAACGTTCTTTTCCACATTTGATAGTTCATAAAATTTTTATGCTTAAAAATATTTTTGTGTACTTCTCTTTGAATATTTATAGTTTTAATGCGCAATCATTAATTTTTATGTTTGAAACATCATGCCATGTTGGCATTGTGGAATAAATAAAAAAATAATATATATATATATATATATATATATGTGTGTGTGTGTGTGTGTTTATATTTCGAAATTGAGGTGCACATTCCAGTTTCATTTTATTTAGCTTCCTGTCTCAATGAGCAAAGTGTTTAGAAAAATGTATGAGGTAAATTTTTAAATCGCTTACTAATTACAAGGGCATGAGTTTTTAGAAAAATAGATCACACAGAATTTTGGTTTGAACTTTTTTTGATGAGAAAATAGTTAAGAGATTACTTTCCTAAAGAATTAATTTCATTTCACTCAATGTTAAGTTACTTTTTTACACATTTCATTTATAAAAATATGCATTAAGAAATTAAAAGAAAAGAAAGAGAGAAACACACACACACACAAACAAAAAAATACTTTGAAGTTTGCTACATTTATTTTTAATTTCATCGATCAATTATATATTCCTTTTCCTATAATTCTGCTATTTTGTTTTTAAGCAAAAGCTCTGGTGAATTGAAGTATTCTACGTCCAATATTTATCTTACATCTCAACTTGAAAATTAAGGGCCTTCTATCAGTTACAAGAAAAACAAAGATTTTATTTGTATAAAAATTATATGAATCACAAATTTTTGGCATACGAAATTATACATCTATAAATAACTGATCAAAACATTATAAAAAGGTGTTTTCTGCATTGTGCAATGGTTCTATACGAATTTTAAGTAGAACGATTAGACAATAAATGTTTCTTTTATAAACCAGTTTCTGTATACTATTAAATATCATGATTCGAGTTTTCATTTCAGCACAAAAATTTAAAAGTATTCACCCAATTGAATTATATGTACTAAAAAGAAATTTTTTTTGACCTTCGAAACATCTTTACATGTAGATCTTCCCTAAAATCTACATTTAGAAATGCAGAATCAATGTTCAATCTGTAAGACAAAAGTACTCCTTAACGTGTGGGATCTAGTTAAATCGAGCATACTAAACAGGACAAAATGCTCACGCTTGAGAAAATTCGCGGGGTTCATATTTTATGCTTATTTTCACAATATAAGCAAGCATAGTCTTCACTCATGAGAAATGCATAACTAATGTTCAATTTGTAAGCAAAAATGGATTTAATTTCTTATCGTGTGTGATGTAACTAATTCGAGCATACTAAACAGGACAAAATGTGCACCTCTCGAGAAAATTCGAGTGGGTTCGTACTTTATGCTACAGTAATTTTCACTCTCGAATATAAGCGAGCACCGTCTCTACTCGTTGGACTAAATGCGATCCATTGTCGTGATGAGAAATCAACTTAAAATTTTCTGGAATTCTATGACTAACAAAGCGTCATTTTCTAAGTTTTGTTCCACCAACATAAAAAAGAAGTTCCTTTAAGATACTACGTCTTGTGTTGTACTAAAAGAGACAACAAAGGAACAAAGGGAGAAAAAGGAAATCGTTATATGATTAATATTTGTAATGCTGGGATATGCGCTGCACCTCGCTACAAAACAAATCACACAAAAGAAAATTTTGAATAACTTTTTAAAAATAAATTCTATTATTATTATTATTTCCGTTAAAACAGTATAAATAAATAATTTTACTGATAAAAATTTATTTTTTTCGAAAAAACAATTCAAAAAGTAAGATAATAAAAATTTTATGTATGCATAATATTGCAGTATTTGGCTCTTATCTGCTTTGTGGATGAAGGTCTAATGTTAAAATAAAAATTTCAATTGTGTTTCTTTTTTTGCCAAAACATAATTCTAAAAAATATGTCCCTAAAAATAAAAATTAAAAAAAAATCATTTTGTTTTTCAGTTTCTTTAAAAAAAATATGCAAGTTTAAGGTGTTAATTCTGTATAAAAATAACAGTAATGATAGCAATATATGATGGTAAATTCTTTCACTTAGTTAAAAAATCAGAGAGTTTTCTTTAAAAAAATGGATTAAATTATTCTTATATGCATGGAGTTGCATGCTTGCCTGTATTAAGTATTCTATAATTTTGTAAATAAATGCCTACTACACCTATACATCCGTAGAATTTTTAAAATAGCATCTTTATTGAATTGCCTCATGTCTAAAATATACGAGGATATCAAGAAAATTTATAAGGCACGTTTTTAACTTTATCGCATGGGAAGATTATCACAGCGAGCAAATATTTTGCACTTAGGATTAAAATTGCTTTTCTTAGTATCATAAAATTTAATAGCTAACATATTAATATTTGAATTTTAATGTATCGTATCATAATTCGGGTATTTAGTATCTATGGGCTATAGTCATATTGTGTAGATAAATTTCAATGTTTTACATAATTGGAATAAATCTCAACAGAGTTTTAATAAATCTTTTCAGAGTTTGTATCATAACCTTATATTTTGATAATTAGTCATAATTATTCACATAGCTCAATAACTTTTTAAACTACATATTTTACAAGATACGCGTGTGGTTATTTGAGTTTCAGATAAACAGGTGGTTGTGATTGAGGAACTTTTAGATTATTATCTACAATATGAAATGTTTCTTCATAAATAAAAAATACATATCAATCATAGAAACACAATATTGTAATTTTATCTACTTAAAAACTGTAGGTTTGATAAATTTTTTTTTCATAATCTAAAATGGCTACAGGCATTATGCATGTAATGTATCAGGAAAACACGTATACAGGATCCAATTTCTTTTCATAAGATATTTTTCTATATTGTGTTTTTGAGAACGTGTCTGAATGAGAGAGAGACTCCAATATTTTTAAATTCAGAAATATGATGAAAAATCTTTTAAGCACCTAGAGCTTAAAAATGTTTACTGAATTATTTTCGCCCCTTTTATACGTTAATTTGTCTTTAAATATTTGGTTTTTGTTCCAAAGAAAAAAAACTTAGATGCAATCAGATCATAGAACCTAAGTTTCAAGGACCAAATATTTCAAGATCATGTTAGAAATTAATATATGATTTCGGATTACACTTAACTTAAAACTAGGAATAAAGAGAACCATAGCTAGAAACTGAAGAAAATTATTTTTATCATTACTTAATCATGGAATTTATATGTGAGTAATCTATACGATATAAGAAACAGCGATTTTTAATTGTTTGATAGCTACGCAAAAATTTTGTTCTGAGATGACTTGACACATTCGACACAAATTTATAAGAAAATAGGCTGTTTGTGATTTCGGAAGATCACAACCTAAAATAATAGAGCGAAATAATTTTCAATCTTTTGTTTATCTATTTTTCTAAAGTTTCAAAATACTTATTCGTTATCAATTTTAAGCAGCCTGTTCTTCGTGATTTGTCACTTTTTTCAGATTCTCTCTCTTCCATGATGTCAATTTTGTTCGTATAGTGTTTTTGAAGTGAGTACTATTACTTATATGCATCTCATTTAATTGTTTTGCTTTAAAAAAACATTTTGAAATGTCTTTAAAATTTCTAACATTTATTTGCAGTGATTTTTTAAAGCAGAATTTATCCCAGCTTATTGAATTCTCTTCAATAGAAAAATATTATGTTAATATTATTTTTCTAACTTTAATTTCGGTAGAATTTGCAGATCATATTTGTCACTGCGTAAGCAGCTGTAATTTAAATGACATAAGATCTCTAAGAATCAGACAATGTGGTGTGGAAATTAAGAGATGAATGCCAACACTGGTGTTTATCTCATGGGTTCTTATCCTTTTTTGATTTGTCGACCCCCTTTTTCTGTACAATAATTTTGTGTGACAGCATAAGCTTTGCGGAAAATTTGCATGCACTTGGATACTTCTACATGAGTTTTGTTTGTAGTATATTATTGTTTTCCAGTAATAAACATCCGAAATAAGTTTTGTATTTTGAGTACAATGATGTAGAAATTTTATAAAATAAAGAAAAAACATATTATATTACGTAATTTGAAGGTAAATTATACATAAAATGTAATCTGTTTATTAAGTGTATTCATTTTTGAGTTCTCATTTCCAAGATCATCCCTTTTTATTAACAGAGGTATGTGAAGATGTACTGAGATCAACAAGAAGGATGCGGTTGCTTATTTTTATTTATGTTATTCTGAGTTTCGGAAGTCGACACAGTTAATACCACCGGACGAAGTACCTCCTCAATTGTCCATAGATTTCTCATTGGTATTCTAATAAGCATCCAAATAAAGAATTAAATTATCCATTTGATTTCTCCAATAAGGATCTAAATAAACAACTAAATCATTATTATGTATGAAAAACAAGTTATTTTACTCAGAAAGATGTATCACAAATTGTAAAATTTTTCGCGATCCTTTCAGGGGTCGTGTCCTCTAGTTCAAGAAACACTGCTATATGTGATTCATGATCATGATTTAAAATTGAGTTTGAATTGTCGTGAATTTAGTCCTCTTGTATAAATATAACTAAACTGAATTAAGTAGACTGCTTAGAATTAAATATTGATACTCGCTCCTTATCAACAAACATAAAAAATTTTGGAAATTTAATTTGATTTAAAACTTAATGTAAGTAAATAATAATATTTATAGAACGAAATCTAAGCATAAGAGTATTTTAAATGTAAATGAAAGACATTATAGCAAATGATATTGACTTCGTTGTATATGGAAAAGGGCGTAGGAAAAACAATATATGATTCTTAAATACTGAGAATCATATTCATGTAGGATAGCTAAAAATGTATATTTAGTGAGTGAGTGAATTTTAATGTCGCAATGTTTAGCTAAACAAGGGTTTTGGCGACGGACCTCATAAGTTTGAGCCATGGTTAAGTGACGGCACTCAGGGTATATAAACAAAAGTGGAAGCTCATTTAAAAACCGACAGCAATTTCTAAAAAAGAATTAATTGAAAAGTATTCAAAACAAAAGCACATATAATATACCGTATAGCATTTTTTTAAAAGTATGTTCAAGAACTGATATTAAAGCCTCTTTTGAGCTTTACAAAATAAGTGAAATATGTATGTATCTATGTTTGAAGCATTTCCTGCACCTCTAATAATTCAGTATTGCAATGCATTTTATCCTGATTTTCTTAGATTAGCTCTCTCATGTGGTACTTTTCTGGTACGAAAGATCGCAATTTTTATGTATGAATACTTTTTTAATTAAAATCCATCTTAAGCGCCATGATCTGGAATATCCCGAGAGTAAATACTTTTTTCAACCCATTTCTTCCATGAAGTCAATTTGAGTTCATGTTATTTGACTGATATTGAGTTCACTGTTTGGCAGTTAGGGAGGTAGAATAAAAAAAAGAATATATTTTCAAACCTGTTCTTAAAGGGAGAGAGCACCTCATTCCATGTTTCCACGGGATATCTCTGTACTTTCAATTTATTTCCAGAGGTTCCAAAAACTTTTCTTTGTCCGACAAAATACTCATGTGTTCTTTTCATTTCACATTCAAATTTATCTATTCTTTAAGCCTAAAAATACTCATTTGTTCTCTATATCTCGCTATCTACTCATCAGTTCTTCTATCATCAAAATCTGTTTGTCATTTATGTAAGAGTTCTCTTATGTTCTTAACGAGGGAAATTTCTTTAAACTGAAACTATTCTCAGCTTCTAGTAGCTCATTCGAACTACTGCAATGACACCAAACATGGAGATGGAATGAATGTTGGTGACATAAGAAGCAAGATACCGAGGGTGAAAATAGTTCCCAAAATTACCAATTCACTTATTTATATGGATGTTGCAGCTCACCAAACCGAGAATCTGCATTAAACACGGGTAGAAAAGAAAAGTCCAAATTTTTCTTTAATATACGACAACTGCTTCATTAATTAAGGCTACAAAAACATGTCGACAGCTTTGAAAAGTTATATTCTTAGATGAATGAGCCAGTTCAACTGAATGTGCCAATAACATAACCAGAACGCGCATTATTGGTAAAACTCTACATTACCTTAAGGTATCCGACTACTTGCGAAAACTTTAAAAAAAAAAACTGGAGATATGAGAATTTTTTTGTCGTTTTAGATTTGTTTAGTAGATTCTAAGAAAAATATGGTAAAATTAAGAAGATAAAATTAATTATTATTACCGAAATGGGAAAAAATGAGTAAAAAGTGATAAAAAAAAATAGTATAGTACCAAAAGTTTATCAATAAATTTTCAATTTTTCACTTTTGATGTGTTGTCACGTTATTAATTTTTAAAATGACTTTCAGGATAAGAGATATTTGAATTTTTACAAAAGATAGCGCACTTTATTTTAGTTATTACATGAAATTGCTTAAAAAAACACTGATTATACTAACATAAGGGACCGTAAATTTTGTAATAAAACCGTGATTGATAAATCTGAAACTTAAGGTATCCGACTAGGTTGAAAAAGTGCTTTTTCGGTGTTTGATGTTGTTTGGGTCATTAGGGAAAAAATAAACTGATTATTGAGGAAAAATGACTAATACATAAACCAAAGAGTTTTTTAAGTTCTTTTTATAGCATTTACTTTATCTAACTACTAAAAATATTTTTTTAACTCGTTTTTTGAAGAATGGAGTTTTTATGATATTTTGAGCACAGAAAACATGATATCTTCTAAATAATCCAATAAAATGCAATGCAATTTATAACCTATATGCTATGCGCCCTTCAGAGTGTAACAAACCACAGGTTTTAAGACAGCTACATTTAATCACATTTTACAGCCATTTTTATCTTAGAACATGCAGTAATTTTGCCGAAAAATCATGACCATCAAATTTAAATGCTAATGAAATATTTATTTCTTAAACTATTTTTTATCCTGTGGTTTGTGAAAGTTCAGAGGGATCAATAAGTATATCAATGACGTTAAAATTGCATAATGTGCAATTTATTTTTATTTATCACGTTTTCCTTAACTTAAAAAAAATTGCTAAATTTTGCTAAAAATATTTTTTTTCAAAAAAAGGAGCGATACATGTTAGATATTTAATGGTTATGACTTTTTAAGACTATTTACGTTCTTTAAAACAATGAAATTATTCAGAAAATCAATTTTTGAAAAACTTATCTCCGAACCTAGTCGGATACCTTTAAACACTTCTATTATTATGCAAAACATGTACAAAAAATTGCAGTTATTTATTTTCAAAACTTTTTGAGCAATTGCTGTCACTGTTTGAGAATTTTCAAAAAACATATTTCGAGTAAAACGCGTTTTAAAGTATGGCATCTTGCTTCAAGTAATGACATCTGCTATTACAAAAACATTTCTAGGTTTTGTTCTAAAGAATGGAAAATAATAAACTTGGTACTTTTATAAAGCTGATAAGATAACCGATAAAATATCATAAAAATAAATTGTCAGTTTTTTGGCAAAATTCGCAATTTTAGGGTAGTCGGATATCTTATTCATCTATAGCTCCTTGCGACCTTAGAATCCAACAGAAACTAATTAAGGGTGTTTGCTGCTTTCAAAGGAGAGATTAAGAAGTTCGAAGAAACAGAGTCACTCACAATTCACCCATGCAGAAAACGTCAATCTATGTCAAATGAGGTGATTACAAAAATTGCAACTGTAATCGTCTACGGATAAGAGGAACTGTTAGTTGTGTAATGTAGAATATTTCTTAAGACATGTTGTATGCGGCCTTAGGAAATGTTGTGCATAGAATGTAGGGTGTATTCTCTGAGATCACATTGAATGTAGTTGAATTCCAGGAAAGTGAATTATGATTGTTAACTCGAACTACCTACAGGTAACTCCAAATTGGGCAATTTTAAAAACCCCTTTTCATTTTGATTATTACAATCCTGTGCTGTTTGTAGTATCTATGCAAACAAGCATTAAAATGTTTTCCGACTTTTTTACAAACAAAACTTCGTGATTTGTTACAAAAAATGTATCATCAATAAGGATTACATACAATTCTTTCAGTGTGAAGTAAACAAGGATATTTATTTTTTCCATCCAGAGCTGAGCTTCAATGTAGAACATCAAGCAAAAGACACAAGTATGAAAACAATTACTTGTCTTGCTCTCATCATCATTTTTCTGGATAATTTTCAACTTTCATTTCACAGCAATTGAGTGATAAAGTCGAAAAACTTTAATTGTTTTAAGATATTAGTGTTGAATGTTATTTTATTTCATAACAAAATAAGGAGAAATAATAAAGATCTTTCAGTTTTCCCATGGTTCTATATGTTCTTTTAAATGATGATCACCCAACAGTCTTTTTCTTCATGGTTTATCCAATTCCTAACTTTCAAAAAGATAAAATTATTTATTCTCAAAATGGCTTTCCCTCAGCTTATTTTAAGAATCTTGTCGACACAATCCTTCGATGAAGCCATAGAACTTTCAAAAACTATTAAAATTAGAAGTCTTACGTTAACAAGAAAGTTTACTTAACTCATTTCTATGAATGCAGATTATATATAACAACACTATCTGTTTTAACAAACTATATGAAAAACAGATAATGTTAAAGAGTTTCATTTTAAATTTAAAATCATATAAAAATAGTGTTTTGAAATGAAGAGAAACTCTTTACAGATACCAAATTCCTTTTTATTTATTTTTATCATTTCATTTATTCTTATGTTAAAAGGAAATGTGTATTATATTAATTTGAAGACTAATTTATTCACTATATTTGATATCTGTAATTTTTATGCTGGGCTTCTGAGATATTATTACTCGGTGCATTACTTTGCAGAAAATTAAAAAGAGACACATAATGTTTTTCGAACGAACAAAACAAAAGAAAAACCCAGTAAAATACATATTTTTAAAGTTTTTAACCATGTATTTTTAGAAAATAAAATTGCTTTAACCCTGTGTGTGTGTTTCTACTTATACAGTTTTAAAACTTAAAAGTGCAGATTTTTGAACGCCAGGCTAGGGAAAACTCATAATAAAAAATAAAATTCTATTGGCATTTACAAAAATAGTATTCCTGTTAATATGTATATTTTTTCTTTGAATAAATAAAAAAAATACAGCAATGATGCCATACAAAAGCCATTACAAACTTTGAAACTTCCTTTAAGTGGAATATCAAAATAAATTTCCAGTATTTAAGTTTGCTTATTCAAAAATATTTTTTGAGGTTTACGTGAAAGGCAATATTTAAATTGATAGAAGAGTGCTTTTCAACATTGGAAGTCACAAACTAAAACTATTGTGAAAAAAAAAGTAAAGTCAAATATTTTAATCTTTAAAGATTTACATTACTGTTTGTAATAGTTATTGTATATTTTTAGTGAAATAGAAATTTAATATTTGAATTTCCCAAAATTTTTGTCTTATTGTAAATTTTCACTTGTAAAACGTCATCCGTATTTGCTCAAGAATATCCGTTTCTTTTTCAACTTCACATTGACGTGTTTTGATACTTTAATAAAATTTTAACTTAGTGGAACTTCGTAATTTTTACTCGGGGCTGCTATTTTGTATTTTGGGTTTCTTCTTTAAACTAATATATTTATTAAATATTGAAGGAAAATGTAAAAAGACGCTTTTTTGAGAGATTCAATATTCAATCTCCAAACTACAATATTTGTTCAAAATGTGGAATATATAATTCTGGGATGTTTCAAAAAATTCCAATAATTTAATACAGTAAACATAATAAAAATTTATTTTTAAATTAGTATGCTGAGCGAATGTGTTTAACTATAAGAAACATTTAATATCCCTTTAATTGTAAATGATAAATTTGAAACATATGGAATCTGTTCGAAAAAATTTTGTACTGTAAATTTTAATATACTTTTTTCATTACACTAGTCATTCAATAAAATTACTGTAACGAACGAAGTTGCGGACGACCTTGCGAAAGCGGCTACAAGCAATCCATTGGATCCGGAAAACCACATGGTCCTTACATCGACTGAGATCTACTCCAGGGCTAAAGAATTAATATGTAGAACCTAGGTAGTGTCTCCTGTACACCCATGGTACTTTCAAAGACACCCTGGGACCGCCATATCATTCAAGGGTTCCAGATCATATCAAACGGCATTCTCACGATTTTCGACTGGTCACCTGAGGAGCATGAATTTTGAGGGTGGCAAAAGAGGCTTCCCAATTTGCCCCAAATGTAACATTAGTCAGTTTTCTCCTCAGCACATTTTGCAAAGTCTGGGGTTTTTCAGTGAGGAGGCTGTTGCATCCGCTCTGCTATTCTTAGACTTTGTACAGATTTATAGACTCATGGATCTGGTCTAGTTTCACTAGACCAGATGGAGATTAGTCCCACCACCACCACCCACTGTAACGAAGCGAATTATACAACTCATGGAACAAAATATGTTACTAGAAATATGTTCATAAAATTTTTCCTGGAGTTTTGCTTGAAATTCATATAATGCGAAGAAAAATTCCTTTTAAATGGGCTATTTTCTTAAGAAATAAGTAAGCGAAGTGATAAGCAATAAATAAACAACATATATATAATCTATAGCAGAGGTCGCCAAAGTGGTGGTCCACAAGAAAATTTCGCTGGTCCCCTGAGGAATGTGTGGAATATATTTATTAATCACGTTAAATTATGTTTTAGAATACATTATGAAACAACAAAATTCATTACAATGCATGAAAAGTTATAAAAAACTACTTCATACAATTAGGTCATTTCATATAGGAATGTATATTGCTAAAAGTTTAAGGAGTTCTCAGGGGTTTTTAATTTCTCTAGAGGTCTGAAAATATAAACAATTTTCAAACAGGTATAATTCTTTTAATTTTAAATTAAATAAGTCGAATCTTTTACACATTATTTATAACGGAATGTGGCTTTAGAAAAGTAAAAAATGTTTAAAAATATAATCATAATTTTAAAAATTATAGGCATATGAAAATAAGAAACTTTCCTATAAAACATATTTATTAAGTTTTACGTTGCGCATGCTTTTTTCTAAAATAGTAGCTTTAATTACTAGCTATAAGTTGGTTTATAAAGGTAATTGTTTTCTTATTACATTGTAGCTACTTTTATATAAATAGAATAATAACTTACATATTTTAATAAATAAAAAATACATTTTTAAAAAAAATATTTAAAAAATTGCGATATTTTACAAATATTTTAAAGTACAACAGATATATAATACTAAAATTAGGTAGAGTTTAAAGAGTATGATGCATTGCATAATTCTATAATGTTTTATATATCAGAGGCTACTATTTTAGAAAATAGCATGTGCAACACAAAAATACTTAATATTTACTATAGAATTTTCATATGCTTATGATTTTTAAAATTTGATCATATTTTAAACATTTTATACTTTTCTAAAGCCCCATTCTTTTATAAATAATCTGTAAAAGATGCGAATCATTTAATTTAAATTAAAAATAATTATATTTGTATGAAAATCGTTTATATTTTCGGACCTCTAGAGAAATTTAACACCCCTGAGACACTTTAATATAATTAAACCATTTTTTTTTATTGTTTTGTTTCTACAGTTTTTGTTTATCTTATTATAATGTATTTATAAAGCTTTTATAATTTGTGTGGTTAAGGTTCATAGTTTCATTTTATTAACTAGTTATATTTTGTGTTCTGATCATAATTTTTTTTAAATATATTTAACACTTAAAAAAACGTAATAGTGGTCCGTGGGATTTACATTATGAACTTACTGATTTGAGAGGTCAAAAAGTCTAGCGACCGCTGATCTAGAGCATCAAAGTTGGCAGAAGCTGTCCGATTCTCACAAAAATGGGTTGATACTTTATATATATATGTTTTATCTTGTTATTTTTTATTTATTACAAAAGTTTGCCTTATAGAAAGTACACTTAGGTATAAAGCAAAATCATCATTTAACGGATGAACAGATATGTTTATTAAATCTAGCGAAATGCGTATAGATAGCATTTTCGAACAAACAAAAAATGAGCATTTAGAAATACTAGGGATTACTTATTCTAATATTAAAAGAGAGAAATAATGAAAAGGTTCTGTAAAAAGGCGATTTAAATGAAGAGCACAAAATTTCACACCTCGCCAACGTGAGGACTTGGAGCCTCAATAGTTTTGACACTTACCAGCGCCTCTACTCAATCAACTAAGAGGCTCTACAATGGTACAAGGGCGTGAAATGATCACTCGGCTAAATTGATCACATGGAAATTCTTGAAACGACATTGTGATTATTGTGATTTGTATTCTGGACAAATTATAATTAAAATTTCTGTAGATTTAAAACTTTCCTTAAGCAGTGCAGTATTTTTTATATAAAAGAGACTTGGAATACCAAAATGCACCTGTACAATATCACCTCAACATGTACACGGAAATGTATTGTAAATAGAAGCAAATAGGATAACATACACGTTTCCTTTTTTTAATTAAACAGAAGTTCTTAATCCCAGAAAATGTTTTAAAAAATATTTTAGGAAATTTTGCTAAAAAAAGTCTTTTAGTAGGAAGCTGACATTAAAGGCATAATATTTAATTTAACAAAAAGTTAACGGAAATTTGAAATGGTTGAATATCTGGTGTGTTTTAGAGGTACAGTATTTATTTGGAATTTTAAGAAACACACAAAATGTTTATTCATAATATTTAATAAATAAATACCAATAAAGAATTGACACTTTGTTCAATTTGACGCTTACAATAAAGTTGCTTGTAAACATTTTTGGAAACAATGGCTTTTTTTCATATTCTTTAACCGGCATAAATAATCAAGAATTACTAGTTTTAAGTTTTATTTTAATTATAAAATATGGATTTTAAACAAATAAAAAACAATATAAATGTTTGAATACATAAAACAAAACATAGTATTTGAGAATTATACTAAATTCTGTTTATTACAATAGTCTTAGCTAATTAATTTTTTTTAGTTAGTTTTTAAAATGAACGATCGTTAAATTTCCTTTAATAATGTAATCTGTATTGTCAATTTAAATAGTGTTTTTTTTATAAAATTAATTTATGTTAAATGATTAAACTAAAAAAATTATGTGTGTCGGCTCCGACGCATAACTGAAGTTTACTCCTTAAGTACGGTTACATTTGATTCTATAGTAGACAAACAGTGTAAATAAACGCATCTCATATCATATTGAAAGCATGCATGCATTTACTTTATTCTATTTATATTTTTCTTATTGATTCGGTTAAATAATATATATATATATATATATATATATATATATATATATATATAGATATATATATATATATATATATATGTATATATATATACAAACATATATATATATATATATGTATATATAATAATATACATTAATTATGTTACTTAAATGTTTTTTAATCATAGTACATTGTTAAGAAGATTGATTTACTTCACTATTAATATCAGTTTGAGTATTAATTACATTAATACTCTCGCCATTATTAATCACTGTGACAAGATACTTGTGGTAACTAAAGTGTGATACGTGAACGTCGGTAGATCAGTGACTTACGAATCATGAAAACATCGCTTCAATGTTTGTACCATAACTAGTCGTCGCCTGTTCACTACCAGAATCAAAATCCAGATTAATCTCTGATTTTAAAAATTGTACTCATCTCAATCCTTCATCCTTATCGATATCAATAACCGTTAAGTATGAGTAGACTTCTTCCTACGGAACCCAAGACCTTCAGGTCATTAGAAGCTGCTCCTGTCTCTTTACTATGAATCCGTCTTTACCTGTTGTGGATACTGCATCACCCGTCGCGCAGGCTATCAAGGGGCGCGACCGAGGTTTAGGCAGAGGGCCTCGGTTGACAAGTGAATTATAGTCTCCAACTGGATCTCTGAAGTTTGTTCAATGCAACATAAATGAACTTTCTACCCCGGCAACGAGAACTAAATTGGAGCAAGTGATTGATATTGCAGACAGGAATGGTGTTCAGATAGTTGTGCTTCAGGAAACTAAATTTAGTGAGCACACTAGTATTAAACTAAACGAATTTTAGTATTTATCGTACGGACAGACCCTACGGAAGTGGAGCAGGATTGGCCTTTCTCGTTAGAGACGTTAACTATACGAAAATCACCTCACCCTCTAGAGACTCTGACTTAGAGATGCAGGGTATCAACATCACTTGGAAAAGGAGAGTGATCAACATTTTTTATCTTTATCATCCCCCTAACCAAGGCCATCTTCCAGCAGAAATTTTTGACTGCTCTGACAAAAACACCATATTTCTTGGCGATTTGAATGCCGAACATCAGAGCTGGGGCTGTTCCATAAACAATGATCGGGGCAATGTTCTGTTAAACGCTGCTGATGATAGAACTCTTATTTTTCGGAACTCTGGTTTACCAACTCACACGTCTTTCAGCTATGGTACTTCTGAGGCCTTGGACTTCACACTTGTTAGCCCTGAACTCCATCCACATTGTGATTGTGACATCCTTAGCAGCATTAGCAGTGACCACCTTCCTATCCTCATTAATGTTCAGATTAATAGAAAAACCATGACTTCCCATAAGAAATTCTGGAACTTTAAGAAGGCAAATTGGGAATGTTTTCAACGAATTACAGAAGGTTACTTTGATAAAAGGACCACTATGGACAATCTAGAACAGGAGTGGCACAGTGTTAAACAATTTATTATTCATGCCTCAAAGCAATCCATCCCTAGAGGCAACTTTAAACATCTGAAGTCTTATTTCCAACACAGTGATCCTGGGATGAGAACTCTTATTCTTAAGAGGAGTGCCTTACACAGAAAACTCATCCTGAATGAGGATCGGAAGGATAAAGTTGAGCTTAACAAACTCAATGCTAGCATTAAACAGTTATACATTAAACTTAAGAGGGAAGCCTGGACTGGTCTGAGCAGTAACATTGATGTCAAAACTCCAATCACAAAATTATGAAAACTTTCTTAATAACTCAGTTATAATCAGCCACAAAATATGCCATGCAACACTGTTCTGACTTCGGATGGCAAGGTCGCTCCAGATGATAAAACTGCAGCTAATGTATTGGGAGAGTTCTATAAAGGTGTGGGCAATTTGGAGTTTAACCAAAATGATGTTATTTTAAAAAAACAGGTCTAAAAGAATAATCCATAATTGTCGTACTTCTAGCTCTGGTAACCACATTTTTACTAACAAGTTTACCTTGAGGGAGCTTAACTTTGCTCTCAGGGCGATGGATCTTCGTAAATCTGCAGGCCCTGATGGCATTCATGATTGGCCAACTGGGACCTCAGGGCATGCAGAAACTTCTAGATATATTCAACTTTTCTTGGAAAATTGGTCGTCTTCCACGTGATTGAAAGAGAGTAATTATTATTCCTATTCTAAAACCAGGAAAGGACACTAGTACCTCTGTGAGCTATAGACCCATTGCGTTGACCTCTTTTGTTTGTAAACTCATGGAGAGGCTTGTTCTTGCCAGGCTGAATGTTCACTTAAACAACAACGGCTTGCTTCCAAGTGAGCAGTATGGTTACAGAAAAGGCCATGGGGTGGTTGATCATATCTTGTATTTTTGCCAGAGAATTCGGGACGCACAGAATAAGAAACCCACCAACCACACAGTTGCAGCCCTATTGAATATGTCCAGCGCATTTGAAAGAGTTTGGCGCCACCTTTTGATTACCAAACTCCACGATTATTTTAGTATAAGAGGCAGAGCCCTTCCCTGGATATCGGACTTCCTCTGTGATAGATCCGTTCGAGTAATATACAATAACTGCTTGTCTGATCCTTTCGCCATCAGGCAGGGTGTACCTCAGGGTTCGGTGTTGAGTCCCGTCTTGTTTTCTTTCTACATTACCGGTATTGAGAAAGTGTTAGCTAAACACTGTGAAGTCGGAATTTTTGCTGATGATATCATTGCCGGGTCTTCCGGTTCCGACGTCGGTGAAAATGAGCTTAAACTCAACCATGCCATGGAAGAAGCCCATA
This sequence comes from Trichonephila clavipes, assembly GCA_019973935.1. Lineage (NCBI taxonomy): Eukaryota > Metazoa > Arthropoda > Arachnida > Araneae > Nephilidae > Trichonephila > Trichonephila clavipes. Next base: position 23,566 of record BMAU01006625.1, read on the forward strand.
CCTTTGAGGAGATGCATAAGCTAATATTTAATGCTTCTAAATCTCTGACCACCTGTTTCTCAACCAATAGACATCTTTTCAACTATCAACCTAAGATCTCCATTAAAGGAATCCAGTTGTGTTACGTTAAAAATGCTAAGTATCTCGGATACACTTTAGATCAAGAGATTACAAACAATAAACATATTGAAAGCCAAGTTATTAATGCAAGAAAGAGACTTAATGTCCTCAAATTTATATCTGGTCGGGACTGGGGAGCGGAGGCCAGCACTCTCCGTACTACATTTATCTCCCTCATCAGACCAGTGTTGGAGTTTGGCATCCCAATCTACTCCTGTGCTTCGGACAGCAATCTAAATAAACTTGAAAGAGTGCAGCTTTGTGCTGCCAGAATAATTACTGTACTTCGATGCAGTTGTCAAATCGACATTGTGCTCTTCGAGAGCAACTTGCCTTCTCTCTCAAAAAGAAGACTATATAGCCTTACAGGTTATTTTAACAAACTATATGCAGCTACAATGAACAACGCAGGACTTCTGCCTACCTACATGCATGGATTAACAATAGACGATTGATGAAACATTGCCCCTTTTCCTACGCTAGGACTTTGAACTTACCTTCCTCTGATGTGGAACCTCACTCTCTGAGTTTCACAGGAGCTGGTATGGAATTCGATGGAATTTATTTTCATGATCAGCTTTTGACTAGTGTGACTAAGAGCTCTGAGATACCGGCCCTAGTTAACCAACTGGCTCTGGAGACTATCAATGGAATCCCTCAATCTTCCTTGAAAATCTATACAGACGGAAGCAGGGGTGAGAAAGGCATTTCGGGAAGTGGAGAGTACATTCCTACTCCCTCTGGGGCCTTAGAATTTAAAATTAAAAACCTGAATTACTGTTCAGTTTTTAGATCAGAACTTATAGCCATCAGGAGGAGCCTGCAGTTTGCTGCTCAGTTGGAGGATCGTTTCCAGGAAATATGGATTTTGACTGACATTCGAGCCTCGATTCAGCATCTCGCTAATTGGGGTAACATTGGTGATCAGACTAGACTGGACATACTGAGTCTTCTTCACGATCTTTTTTCAGGGCGTAGTATACATTTTCAGTGGATCCCTTCGCATGTTGGCATATAGGGTAACGAAAGAGTTGACTTTTTAGCTAGGACTGCTGCTGTGGAGGGTGTGAGTCCAAGAGGGAATCTCACATTTTCTGAGATTTCCACAATTTCTAAATTGGAGCTCAACCGACAAATTAAAACTCCACCCAGTAATGCATGGTAATTTGCTAAATGTCCGGGTGAGTCCCTTAGATTCAATAGTAGACATATCCAATCTACCTACTCTATATTTTTGAGCGGACACACAAGAGCTCTCAGGTTCTCTAATGGACAAAAGACTTTTCCGGAATGCCACTGGTGTTCTTCCGGAGAGGCCTCACCTAATCATATTTTACTTTGTTTGGGTTTTAAAAAGGACGAGGTTCTTTGCGACCCACTGCTGTTTTTAGATTTTTTACAGATTTTTGGATTCATGGGGATTGTCTAGCCCTGCTAGGCAGTACCGAGATTAGTCAAAAAAATACCTGTGTTAAGAACAGTTGACTCCTTTCGCCATCCAGAGATGGCGCCACGAATGGAACTTTTTTTATTCTAAAAGGATTTGTGATTGGCGGGAAAATGCCATTCTATTCGTATTTGCGTGTGATGGAAGCATCGTTTTTTTGTGATTGTGTTGTGCAATGTTTTCTAAATGTATTGGTGTGTGTTTTTTTCTAAAATGTAGACTGGAAAAGTTATGCGTGTTTCTGAATGACTCATAGTAACCTATTATTTTTTCCTCAAGCTTTTATAGGAAATGTTTAGGGTGTCCCAGCATGGAAGAAAGATCGCGGTAAGTCGAAATACATTGGCATCCAATTAACATGATTGATTCTAATTCTATTTCTAGATTCTAATTATAAATCAATTCTTATTCTTATTCATAACACCATGCTACTGTTTCGTTAATATTGAATGACTGCCTTTCGTATGTGCTAAAGCTCACATTTATTATTTTATATATATTTAACAAATACTCTTAGAATCTCAGCAAAATATTCAAAATGATAGAAATGCTTGAACATTTGGTTCTTGCGTTTGTTTCTTTCCGTACCTCATCAGTTAAGAGATTGGTTGACAAACAAAAGACATTTTTATGGAAAAAATGATACGAATCTGACATAAAATGTGTTATAAAAAAGCGTATTTCTTATTCTTTATAAAAATTCCTTCTTGGGCTTTGAAAGTATAAAACTGATTAATAATAATCATTTTCCAACTTCTCGTGAAAACAGTTTGCTTAAAAATGGCACTAAAACAAAAATCTTGTTTATTGAAAGTGTCAAAAAAAAAACAATATGAGATCAATGGTTTTAAAAAAGGACAACTATATTAATGGTACTTTTTAGAATAAATATAAGGCTAAATTTCAAAATAAAGAATAACTACTATTGTTTTAAAAACATTTTTAAGTCGATCACTTTTTCTTTAAAAGTTGTACTTATAGAACGGATTATGCCTGTGAATTCAATTTTGAATGTTATGTCGGCTACGAAATTTTTCAAATGTGCATCGAAATATTTTTTAAGTAAACTAAACGTTTTACGAAGGATAATAAATTGTAATATTGTCAAAAACTTTTTAAATGAGTATCAAAATTCTATTTTATGCCTCATTATATCTTAAAATAACATACAGAAACGACATTCGCATGCATTACAAATAAGTATTTATATTATTATAGACTTATTTAAAATGATACTAACAAAGAGTGAAAGCGATTAAGAATTTTACAAATATTATAGAAATTTTAGTTTTATTAACGGATGTAGTAAATGAACTTATAGAATTAAAAATATGTGCTTATAATAAAACAAAAACAAATTAATCTCTCGAACAATTTAGCCTGGGAAGTTTGGCAAAAATGATTTTTATTCTGTGAAATCTATGTAAATATTGATACTTGGTGAGGCAAATTAGTTTCTAAGCTATTAGATCAAAACAATTGCTTCTAGACCTTACAGGCTGTCTTTGATTGTGCGAAAGCCAAGAACTTATTTTAAGATTTATACATTTTATAACCAATTATGTTGTAATTTCTAAAAAAAATCAGCAGCACGCAATTTTAATTTGTTTTTAGTAAGGTATTTACTTAAAATAGACGGCTAGCATGTTTTTGTCCATTCTTCCTTGATATTTGCATGCGTTGATGGAAACTTCCCCCTGTTCTTCAATGACTAATCCTAAATTTTTGGGGTGAAGTCCACATGTGAGTGAAGGAAATGTAATTTGACACTCATAGAGCAACTTAACTCTTGAAATATCTCCAGCTTATTCATAGCAATTCTTTTACAGTCCGGATCTTTGAAATTGCCAAGAAACTTTCTGGCGACATTTTGAAAAAACACTCATGCTTCTGTTTTCTTTGCTGTAATGTAAGTCTAAAATTCTTTATCCTTCATAAGCTTGCGAATATCTATACCGACAAAATATTCCCTCTGTAAATTTCACTTCGGATATATTTGGAAATTTTTTGCAACTCAGTTGGAGGAACGGACACTGGAGTATCAGGTCCATGAAGAACGAGACGTATGGCCGATGGAATATTATCAGGATACGATATCAGCTTTTAATTTTTGTGGTTATACCTATTGGTAAGGCAAGAACAAAAGTAACAATCATCAGAGTGGTTTTTAGGCACCCTCTATACTTTACGCAGAGCCCTTTACCGAGCACTTTACGCAGATTTTACGATGATCACATGATTTGTTTTGGTCTCTAAATATAAGGCCTAAATATGCAAGATAAACTGTTTTACACGTTATATAATACTTTTCATGTGATTTTAAATTAAATGATTTTAGCCGTATATGTAACAAAAAAGTCATCTGACAAATTTTCACGTAGTCTCGACTTCAAAGCCATGTTTCACGAAACGCACGAAAATAAATCAGAATTGTTAAAAGTGTTTCTGTGATGATGCACTTATGCAGCACATGCACTTCAATAAATTACAGATGAAAGGAAAATTGATACTAAGTTCAACATTTCTGCGTCTTACGTTCAGAATCAAATCCAGACGAGTGATAGTTCCTGCGTTATCAAGCCATGATAAGGATCTAAGTTAACGATTCGCGCGATGCTATTGGTAAAGAAATATTGTGACTCGAAGAGAAGGAAGGCGAAGTAAAGATGTCACAAAGTGATATTCTGTACGTTTCACCAAAGTTGAATGAAGGTCAGCCACGGAGGGAAGAAATTGAATCCTGGAAAATCCAAGTAAAACTAAATTTTTCGAAAAACGTTACGTGATGGGAAATTTTCATTATTATTTCTGAAATCAGCACAAAAAATACACTAAGTTCAGCTATCACTGTTCTTGTATTTTTTCAATGTAACCCTGTGTTATTATTATAAATGAAGAAGTTGTTAAATGTTTTTAAGTAGAATTTTAGTAATTTTTGAAAAATCGCAAATAATTTTGGCATTTCTCATTTTAAATCACTGACTCTAAAAGACCAAAGTATGAACTTTCTTAGTACAGAGTGCCGAGTCATTGCAGTTACAAGAAATTCGTACAGAGTGATTGAAATATTTTAATATTGACACATTTTAGAAAAAATCATAAAAATTGCAAAACATCGTTATTACACACACACACACACACGCACACGCACGCACGCACGCATGCACACGCGCGCGCGCATATATATTCCGAATCGAGGCGAAATAAATTATTTTTGGATGATTTTAGTAAAAAAAGAAGGGTTGTAATTTTAAAATTGACGAAAGTAAAATGAACTTTTTACTCTCTTCTTCCTTCCGACAGTGACTTGGCGCATGCGCAGAAGGAATAACGCTTTTTTTTATTTATGCTTGCATACATTTTACTCTTCATAGAATTTCCATACTGGGGTCTTATCTAAAAATCGATACTTAAGGAGTAAAATCCTGGAAGATTTTAGTGTTAAAGTGATTGAATTAAAATATATATAATAAAATGCATAACAAAAACGCTTTTTTCCCTATAAATATTAATTCTCAGATTAAACAAAAAGAATCAAGATTTTTTAGACGTATGTCGATAAATATATTTTTTTAATTATTACACAGAATTAAGTGGTCTAGGACGGACCATAATTAATTTTCATGCTTTAGTCTTAATTCGTTAATCTGAAAATAATTTTTTTCTCTTCAGTTATAAATTTTATGTAGAATATAATTTTTCAAGCAAGGATATCTTACGACAATACCAACTTCCAAGATAACTCACCAAGTTGGCACTCCGAATTCACATGAATCGTTCACACTGTATTGGCAACCATATATGCTTCATTTCACATTATATCCCTAATACGGTAGTGATAATACGTAAGTATATCCAAATAAAACTACGTTTCTGTATGGAAAATAAAACAAATTATTAAAAATATAACTCTGATGGAACTAATATTCATAATATGCAGGATTAAAATAAACATATTGATGATCTGCATCGCGTTTTCTTCCAATTACACGGGGATTTTATTTCGCCTTTCATTTATTCTTCGATTCAGTGCTTTATTTTAAAAATGAATGGATAAGTAACAATAAAATTTATGCCAATATTTATTTATATAATAATATGAATAATCTTCTGAAACTTTCAGTACAAAATACTTAAATGACTTCATGAATTTTTCTTACATCAATTACTTCATGTTTAATAATAAAATATTTACTAAACTTTACTTAACATTTAATACAAAATAAACCAACTTATACAGTTTAAAAGGTAATATGCAAGCGAGATAATTTTATAAGCTATAGCTAGAATATTTTGTAAACTATTGAAATTTTGTTGAATGTTTTTAGGGAAATAACCTAGGCTTTTACCAAGGAGTTACCTAATTTATATAAAATGTCATGTCAGAAGGATCAGCTCCATAACACTCTCAAAAATAACCTTGCATGAAATATATTATTCTTATTAAAATGTATAAATCAGCCGACGGGTTGAGTTGAGCTGCCGCAGGGAGGTTGCTTTCAGATAGCTGTAAATTTATATTCAGCCGGCTCATGTTCTTAGTGGTTGAGTGCAGTTCATAAGCATCCCCCCATATTTATTTTTTGTAAGTCTTGAGTTTTATCTTACAGAAAAACTTAATTGCCGCAGGAAAAAAATGTTAAAATAATTTATACTTATAAATAAAGTCTACATTTCACATTCATGTCATTTCGACTCGTTAATATATGTAACTTCATATAACTGTTAATATATATATATATATATATATATACATATAGCATTTAGTATTCTAATGATTGTTAGTATTTTCTAATCTGTCAGGCTAGTTTTTTAACAGATTATATAATATAGATATGATGAACACAGTACATAGTGACAAAGTGTGGAATGTAGGTACATAATACTAGAGTATTCTGGAATAAAGAATACTTAAAGAATTCTAAGAAAGCTTTAATGCACTGAAATAATGTTTCAAGTGACTCTAATGTTTTCCAATGTAATATGTACTGCTTAGGTAAGCTTCAAAATAGTAAATATGGTAATAACTCTTGTTACAAAAGAGGTGGTGACAAAAGATGTAAAACTTGTAAAATGATCCATAATGATCAAATCAAAGATGATTCTAAATTTACATTTAATAAGACATATAACTGTATTTACTGAATGGCGTGTAAAAATTGCCAATTTAAATATATTGGACAGACATCTAATAAAATAAATATTAGGATAAATCAACATAGGTCTGAAACTAAATACTTCAGTAGTATTAAACATTCAAATAAAATAGAAATATGGCACTTTAGTATACATGGCTTTGAGCATGTTTCACTTAATATTATTAAAGTTGTCCCTGATATTAAAAGAAGATTATGGTGGGAACATTGCTATATTAAATATTATAATGTAACTTATCCTTATGGACTAAATGTATTATACCAAAGAAAAAAACATTCTAAATGAAAAATTCTCAAGATTCTTATTACAATAATGAGATTAATATTGTAACTAATAAAAGAAAAACTAGAGGGTCTAGAACTAAAAGATTAAGTAGAGACAAAAAAGTACAAATAATATTATAGATATTTATAATAACTTCAATAAAAATTTTGACATAAAACACATTAAACCTTTCTGGCTTGGACACAGTAAGACAAAATTATGTATTACAGAAGATGTACTAAATTCAGATAAAATAAAAGATTGTCATGCTTTGCATAATATAAAATATATTCCCACATTTTTGAAACATAAACATAACATAAAACTCAATGCAAATAAAGATTATCAAATAGAATATTATGCATTATTATACATAAACAAATCGTATTATATTATTAATTTTCTGGCATTTTTAAAAAACTCATATAATCTTTCCCAATTCAAAATATTCTATTAAAAAAGCTTTAAATACAATAAAATAATAGGTTGATCAATTTTTAAACATAATGTGCCTATAAAACAGGAAAACATAATATGTAATTGTAATGAAATTAAGGAATTTATAGATGAACCTCCCTAACATGTTACTACTGGTGACCTCAATATTATAAAAGACAATAATCTCAGAAATATAATGAATAAAGGTGCTGGACTTAGACTAATTATTTCCAATAATAGTGAAATAAAAAAAATTCAGTTATGCATAATGATATTGAGCAATTAATACATTTCCACAATAGCTATTAAATATAGTATGTCTATAGAAACATTCACTAAATTCAAATGTAATATTACACAGCGGCTTAATAAATATAACTTTGGTACAGATAATATCTTTTTAAATGGTATTAAAAATCAGATAAAAATATTGCAAAATAAATTTATTATAGTTTATGTTGATAACGTGCCAGACAATTTTGCCTTCATATGTAAATACTATTATAGTTTAATGATCAACACATATTTTGATAATAATATCGCTTTTATTAAGTCATCAGTTTCTGACAGAGAAATTAATCGCATTTTGGCTTTTCATAAACAATTCAGAATTCAAATTAGTAATAATTTTACATTTCCACATATATTTCTTACTCCCAAATTTCATAAAGACCCAGTCAAGTTTAGGACAGTTAATAATGGTTTTAATACATATATCAGTAAATCAGGCAAAATTCTCCATGAACTTTTACAAGATACAATAAATATTCTTAAATCCACAACCATTCTTAAAAATAGTAAAGAACTTATTGAACAAATGAAAGATAAAAAGACTTCTTCAGTCTATATTTTAGACTATGAAGACCTTTTTAAACCTATAGATATTGAGGATAAGATTAATATACTGGTAAAAAAACATAAGGATAATTTATTCAAAAATGTTAATTATGATCGATTTGGCTCTCTAATTAGGCTTGTACTTAAAGAGAACTAATATATTATAAGGGTAACTGTTATTTACAGATCAAAGGTTTGCCTCAAGATGGCCCTGCTATATATATAGCAGCTGTCTTGCCAATATATTTACATTATTTTGAAAATAGTTTCATTAATAATCCTGAATATTACATTTTTCGTTATGTACGTAGATGGCATAATCATTTTTGGCAAGCAAGACAATTTTAAACTTAACGCTCATTTTTATGCACAACATCTTAATTTAAAGCAGACAAATAGTAACAACAAGAAAGCAAATTTTCTTCATAAATTTTTTAAAAAATGTTGAAAAGTATCTTTACAATGCTTCTTTCATATTTATGATTCAATAGAAGAATTTAGCTCCAACATTATACAAGTTCCTTATTAGGAGAGTAAAGTACATGTTCTTATATTCAGAAATATTATTATTACTTATATACAAATCAATCAATTTCTAGTTTCAAAACAATCAGAAAAAGTAAATAACTCTGAAAATTTTACTAAATATTGCTTAAAACAGAAATACCTAATTAATTTTATTAATGATTATTTGAATAAAGAAATTCTAAATATTTAGTAAAGATTAAAATTCCTTAGAATAGTAATAGTTTATTACTATAAATTGATCATTTCTCCTAGTTACAATCACCTCTATATTCCAATACTAGATAAAAATACTTTTTGTTATTTAATTTATATATAACTCGAGTGTCACTAAAATTATGGTAGTTTGTAAACTCTCTTTTTTATTTTTATTCCTATTCGTTTCATACTTTTGTTTAATGCTATAATTCAGCCATTCATATGCTTTGAATTTGTATTTGGGTCCAGAATCGGGCAAAAACTTTTTTATTGTACTCAGATTTAGTGTGAGTTCTGCATTTTTAAGTGCAATTCTTTGGTAAGTTACCTCTATCTTGTAATTGATTTAGACATTCTATCCATTATTTTCAATAGATTTTTGCTCAGTATTATTAACATAAAGGGAAAAGGTTGGTTGGTCACAAAACATGCTGAGCCCCACTGTTATGTAAATTATTTTGTATTTAAGCTGTCCTAAGTCAACAATGTTTATAATACTGCAACATCCATTTTTTAAATTTCAATTATTCATATATCATTCAATGTATGATTTCATACTATCTCTGTATTTTTCGGTTTTGACTGATAAATGTTCATCTCTCCTTTGTAGAGAATTTAGACTATATATATATATATATATATATATATATATATATATATATATATATATATATATATATATATATATATATATATATATATATATATATATATATATATATATATATATATATATATATATATATATATATATATATATATATATTAATATTAACTTCCTTGCTTCCTTTTCTTAAAAATACTTTCGTAGTAATGTAGAAATCATTATTCCTCTTAATAAATTATAGTTTTAAAAAAACTAAAAAGCAAGCTTTTACCGTGAATTGATTTAAAAATTAAAAAAAAATATATAATTCTTAATATTAGAATAAAATGATTAACGAGAAAATTAATGCTATTGGGATAATGGCGTTGGGTGCTCTATATTAATTATTATTCCTTACTAGTTCTATTCGGAAATGCTAAGTTAGTGAAAAAATTTAGTACGAAGCATATCACACGGATTTACTACAATGACATTAATTTATCGTTAGTTATTTTATTCTTATATTAAGAGTTTTTTTACATTTTAGTTCGATTTACTATTAAAACATATATGTGTTTCTTAGTTTTTTTTTAAAAAACACTAATTTATTTTTCATTTTTTAGTTCTATCTACAATATAAAAGCTTATTTTTTTTTAGTTTTTAAAACTATCATTTATTATTTGTTGAATTTATGCTTGACTTCAATATTTGAAGCCGGACTTATGTGGCTGCTGAAATTAGTCTTGCTGTTTAATGGATATTTATTAATGGGTTTGAAGAGTATTTATTCTCTCCGTTCACGGAGCCTCGGATGTGAGTCCCATATCGTTATATTTCAAAGATTCTGTTTCTATAGATACAGGTCTAACTAATTAAAGTGTGTTAACAAGAAATATTAAATTTAAATCGTATTATCACCTTTTAAACGTATTGCTATAATGTTAATTCGTATTATCACTTTTAAACATTTTGCTTTATCGAATTATAAAAATATTTAGCAGTTAGAACAAAAATGTGCCTCCTTTTAAACGTATTGCTATAATGTTAATTCTCGTTTCATTACTTCTAAATGTATAAGCATTTTTTGTAAAAATAAAAAAAAATATTTAGCAGAAAGAACATAAATTATTTTTATTCACATGCACGAGTCTTTTTTTTATTTCCACCCTACCCTCACATAAAGAACACTTTTTTTGTTTTATTTGTTGTAACTGCAAGCGTATTGCGGTTTTAGGGTTGCTCCTTAATCTTTTAGTCTGCAAAATTTGGAAAAGGCATATGTAGTTAGTCGCCAAATCTGAAAATGGTTTATGCAATTAATAGCCAAATTCAAAAACGATATTATGAAATCGCAAAATCTCGGAAATTCTTAAATCTTTATTCCTGGCTATCATGATAAGGATAATGAAACAGAATTATAAAATTATTGTATTGTCATCTGTCCTTGACAAGTGTGCAAAATTTCGAATTAATCTGACCTTTAAAGTGGACAAAAATTGAGTTCAAAGACTCCATTACATACAAGTGAAACTTATAAAAGCATGTTAAAAAAATTATTCCAATTTCATTTTACTATCATATCACTTTCAAACTAAAATTAATCAGTAAGCCGTTTAGCATTCACCATAACAACAAAAGTTATATTTTCCCAAATATATTGAAAACGAAAGGACATAATTAATGAATTTGATATATTTGTAATGAAATGAATTTACATTCATCCTTTCTTTATGCTTACATGGAGGAAATATCCTAGGAAACAATTTCCCGGTCATGCCTTGTAATTTCGTTTCTTTCAATTAGAAAAAAAATAAGAAAAGGAAAAAAGTATATTTGTTATTGTTTCAAGTTTATTCTTCTCTTATTTCATGGTAGAAATGAACAGGGCTCTGTAAATCTCCCGCTACGTTATGCAGATTCGAAAAAAGAAAATAATTTTCTTTCTTTATATTTCCCTATAACTTTTGTTTTCTTTTCAAACATTACTCCAGACAGATATTTTTTTGGTGTATTAGTTGCTTCGGAGTTAAAAGTTTTTTTCTCCTTTTCCAGTTCTTGCATTAGAAGAGAGTTTCAAATTTAGAACTAGCTTTTCATTCTAATTTAATTAGAATACGGACAGAAAAATTTACTTTTATTTGAATGTATGGCATTCTGTTCATTACAGTTTATTAGATTGAAAAATAATATCTGAATGCTTACTGGATAATTTTAAGCGAAAGTAAATTATATTTCTAATTTTTGAAATATCAGAACTAAAATTAATTCTAAAGTATTTTCTTTGAATTAATATTACTTAAAAAATAATTCTAGAAAACTGTTTTTTATTAGTAATATTTAAGGAATCATTTTAGTCACATATTGTAGCCTTATAAATAAAAAAAAATGATGGAATTGCACTTGATATGAAGACGCAAGTTTTTTTTAAAAAATATATTTGAAACTCTTCAGATAATCATAAATAGTAATCTAAGAATATTTAGCGCGTAAAATAGTTAATAGTAACAATATTCATAAATGAGAATTGAAATATAATTTTGTTTTTAAAACTTTTCATTTGAATCAGGTTTTTCTCCAAAATACTTTTTATACAGTATAGTACAACAATTTCAGTTCTTTTAGTATATTTCCTTAGTCGTATGTATTTATTTTACGTTTCTGCTTCGAGATACATGGGAATGATTTTAAACAATTTGGCGAGAAACCTTGACAACCGCTTGAAATTTGCTAGGTAATATATAATAGCTTGCAACAAATTATTCTCTGTCGAAGTCCCATGAAGGAAATACAAATGTCAGATCCATTTCCAAGATCTGCTTTTCCTGCTTAAAAATTGGCACTGGGAGGCTAATATAAAGTGACTCAGGAAATAATTTCCCCTATATCTAATGGTGACACTTTCCTGTGCTTTTCCCTTCCTTTTATGATGTAACGAGTACTCAAGTTAGGAAACATGAAGTGGTTAACATTGTTTATTATCGCCATTTCAGCTGTCTCCATATTTTAGAGACATAAATCATTCAGTATGGATCATCACATTATGTAATTTCCAGAGTCATGATGGATGGTTATTTCGGAGCAGCTAGAAATATGAACTCTGAGAAATGTAAAACGAGAAAAATTAAATGTTAGCATGATACACTTTTATTAAGTTTTCTTCGATACTGAAAAGATTTTATAGAAATGCAATGCTCCAGACTAGTTACGCATTCATAAATTTGATTGTGTCTACTTTTAATAACTAAGAATGATCAATGTTTGTTAAAATATAATACTAAATCGAGAATTTGTTAAATCTCTATTTGTATAACAATAACTCAATTTGAAATACAATCATATATCGGTAATTATTATATTGAATATACTGCTTGTTTTAACATCTATTCATATCATACGGTTATTTTATAAAAAAAAATATATAATTTGATTTTGATATATAGCGTGTCTCATCATGACCGGATAAACTCTGCATAGACAGATTTACTGCGTTTAATACGTACAACTGTTCAAAGAACTGCACCTTTGCAAATGGTCTTTGAGAAAAGTACTAGAGTAAATTAGTGACATCATACCCAGTGTATGTAAAGAAACTTTTATCGGAAGCATAAATGTCATTACTAAAAAAACAAGCGACCAGACATTTAGTAACTTAAATAACTTTTTTGCAAGTCCCTTGCTAACTTTAGTAAACGTGTGCAAATTTATTTTAATAGGAAGATGTTCCAAATGTTATTTAATTTTCATATATAAAGCTTCACAAATATAATTGTTCCTGTTTCGAATAAAGGTTTTTTTTTCGCAAACCGGATATAACGTCAAATATTATCTGTGAAATTATTCTTAAGAAACAAGGGTTCGCAGAGATACAATAGTTTGGGAACTTTTTCTGTATTCGAATTTACGAATCTGGCTGTACAGATTTCACCCGTTTTGATTAGATGCCCTGTAAGCAAGCATCTGATAAATATTTATATTCAATGAGTGGAAGTTCTTAAATGGATTAACAAACATAAATTATATCAGTTCATAAACATAAATTATATCAGTGTTGTGTATTTTTTATTATGGAAGAAAGTATTTTGTTTTACTTCTCTTTCCGGTTATTTTTTTTAAAAAAAATCTTTAAAGTTTCGATATGCTCGCGACCCCTTGTAGGTTATTGCGCCCCCCAGGGGGCGCACCCCACACTTTGAGAAACACTGTGTTAGTATGATTTTGGAAGAAAGATTTCACCAATTGGGATCGATCTGCTGGTTCGTTGTCAGGCAGAAGATGTCAGTTATCACTACCAATACTGAGACCACTTACGACGAATGGATTCCCTCAAACGACGTAAAACGCATAAGTTATGTTCCACGGTGACTGTTCGATTTTTGGGAATAAATTCTGAATATACAATCCCTTGAGAATAAAAAAGGGCCACCATTATTACTTTTCCTTTACTCCGATCCTGCCGGAGTTTTTTCCATCGCGTTGAGCCAGACGACTTCCATGCCGAAGACGCACGCTTCGATCGGATGCCAAGCAAATAACAACCGTTTTTGTCACCTGTAATGATGGGGTTCAAAACACCTGGGACCTTGTGGTCTTTGTCGATTAAATCACTCTATATTGTCCTTCCTTTCTCCTTTGTTCCGTAGTCAACAATCGAGGGGACAATTACTTGGACATTAGGTGTATGTTGAGTTAGAATGCTCTGGAAACTTGTCTTCGAGAAGTGTGTAGCCTCAGCGATTTGTTCAAGTGTTTGGTGGTGATGTTTTCGAGTACATTCGGACATCAACGCAACATTTTCCACCTTCCATGAAAATGAAGGTCAATTACCGCTTTCATTGTCTTTGGTGGATTCTCGGCCCCCTTTAAGACGTCGACACCTTTCATAAGCCTTATATCTTTTAATGGATAAAATATCCTTTCTGACATAAAAGGCCATGTAAGCAACATAGCTTTCATGTGTCAGCCTACGATTATCCAGAGTTATGTGACTGTCTTTGTTGGATGGCCATAGGTATCCCATTTCTGTAAAACATGATTTGCCAGAAATACTGAGCTTTGATCTCTGCCTGAACGATATGCACTGTAGTAATTCGGTTTCTCCACGACGATGTTTTAAGTATATGTCACTATTAGGGGCGCTTATTTAATTATTACACCTAAATGCAAGTATTTGTAATTTGACGAATTAGGCATGGGGAACTAGTTTCTGAGCTACCACAATCGATCGATTGATCTATTTAACCAATATAATTTTCACTTAGAACAAGATAAGTAATAAAATTAAGAGTAAGTTTGGTTTAAAACACTATAATATAACTAAAAATAGATGATATTATCAAGTAAAAGTTGAAAATTAAATATTTATATGCATTATTTAGTATGCCTCTAACTTATCCTGTATAGGTACCTTAGATACCTTTTCTTACAATTAAGAAAAATATGTCTCTCTCTGTCCTTTTACAAACTCCATATAAATAATTAAACATAATACATTGGGAACTCACAATCACACATATATAAAATTTGATTAAAATAAAGGTTTTAAAGTTACTGAAAGTGGAAGTTATAAAGCAATACGTAAC
>BMAU01006626.1:0-97500 GCA_019973935.1 Trichonephila clavipes
ATACATTTTTGTGAAATGTTCATAGCTGTATGAGAAATTCTGTGTATTTTGAACTTGAATTAGCAATGTAAAGTTTAAAAATTATAGCTTAAATTTAAATTTTTAGCATCGCATCTGTTGGTGTGTTGATAAATTCTTCCATTTTCTTCATTATATGTGTTTTCCCCACCAATGTAAAAGGTTTCAAAACATTGTACTAACTAGTATGAAATTACTTTATGGAACTCTGGGATAGCAAACAATAGCATATATACAACCTACTACATAAAGAATAAATGTTTTTAAAAATTCATTTATTATATTACAATAAAAGTTTAAAAAGTTTTTCAAAACAAAGTTAAATTATGTAGAAATAAAATTTTTAATTTTAATGTGTATCATCTTTAGATAATTGTGGTTATACGAATTTCATTAGAACGTGAATCCATTTTGCATACACATTTGTAATATTTCTTCCCAAATTTTTTTTTATTGTGACTCGTGGAACCCCAAGGTTCTGTGGAACACAGTATGAAGATCAATTCTCGAGATAAATGACAAAGAGAAAGAAACTGTTTAATTTTTCCTGAATAAATGATTTTTAAAGGAAGAATAGGAGGATTTAAAGCAATGGAAAATTAAACTTCACGTTTTAATCTGCTGTATTAAATGAAAAAACAGTATGATAAATTTTACTTTTAAACGACAGAACAGGGATTGGGAACCTATTTCACGCGTGTCACATGGGGCGCCATTCTCAGTGGCACTCTGCACATTTCAAAAAATGTGTCAATTTTTGAGAGGATGGAAGTTGATAAATTTGTAATGGACCTTATTTGACAAAGATCTCCAGAATTATTGACAACTACGAAATTTCGAAAAAAATCGGAAAAATAACTCCAAAGATAAATGTACAGCTATTTTGTAAATTATTGAATGTCATTGCTGAAGAGATTTAATTGTTTAAACAGAGAAAATTGCACGCACTCTGCTCTCCGCTTTGAATTCTACTATCTGACAAGTAAAAAAAGTAAAGTATAAGTAAAATACTTTCCTCATAAGAAAAATATTTCGAGCCCACATAGAAAATCAACAAATAATTGTCTCAATTTTCTTCTTAGACAAATTCTTCTCTCTGTGAAATATAATTAAATATTTTTCAAACACAAATACGCAAATAATAATTAAATTATATTACTTTTAATTATGAACAGCAGTTTCAATAGTATCATGTGTATTTCAAAAATATTCAGACAAATTTTAAATGAAATAAGTACAAACATAAGAATGGATATTACAAATTTTTTCCCGTCGTTTTCGTAGTACAAACTCTGAAATATATCTCAACGTTGTTAAAAACGTTGTATAATAATAGACACGATATATTTTATGCTGCATATACATATAGATTAATAAACAAGTTTTGAATCTCTCATATAATTATTGATTTTAGTATAACAATAACATCAATTTAATATTTATACCGTTAGATAAGTGTAAAAATATTTAATTTATATGTATATTTGGTAACAAAATAATAATTTCATTATTTTGTATAATGTATTATGCATAATACATGACTCGACGGGACTACAATTCTCGACTATTACATCACTTCTGCTGGTTACAGAATTTAGACTTAAACTTACACTTAATTTTTTTTTATTTCGGCTAGATATATACAGTCTTTTCCCCCCGAATCTAAGCCGCCATCGATTCTAAGCTGCACACCAAATTCTCAACAAGTTTGTGTGAAAAATGAAAAATAGTTTAAAAGGGTTTATCTATATCAAATTTTACGAAATTAAAATAAATTTAAAATGAGAATTAATAAGAAAAGTGAATAATAATTTATTTTATCAGTATTATAAACTTTAAATTATATACATACCACCGTACTTGTTCTAAATACCCCAACCAAAAAATTTCTCTCCCTTCGACTCTAAACCGAACCCGATTTTCAGTAGACTGGGAGCTGAGATTCGAGTCAATACGGTAATTCCTCTGCTTTAATTAAGCACTCACTAATAAAATCTTCTTTAGTAAAGGATTTAGATCTGTGTTTGTGATCCAAAATGATATTATATAACTAGTTTTTACTGCAACTGTATTGCCTTCAACAAGTTTAGGTGGCTGTAGTTGCCTGGCGGTCAAGGTAACGAACTCGAGCCATGAGTTTGAGCCTTGCACCACACAGCCGATGTACATTAAATATGTCGAGGCTCAAACGTTGTTACTATAACTCATGGTTCTGCAAATAATATTTTGCGACGTTTATTGGAACAAAAATCTTTATTAACAGCACAGCACAGAGACACACAAAAAAGCCAAGAGTTTCAAAGAAAAGAGATACATTTAAACACACAATTCTACATCTGACATCATCTTGTGATGTAATCAGGAACCAATCCGTGACCGGCGCGCATGACATCACTTTAATCCTTACGTCATAGTTATGATGCCATGAGCGTGATCAGGGAAAGTTCAAGGATAAATCAATGGCGTCGCAACAAACGTCTTCCAAATCTTGTCGTTTGGAAGTTAGGAGAGGGGTACCAGCTCAGATATCGACCTCGTCAGGCGGCACAATATTTTATTCTTGCTTTGGGCATAAAAATATAATATTGCAATTACCATTTTTCTTGAAAATTTCGATGTTCATCCTCACTTCATCTTTTCTTTCTCTGTTCTTGAAGTTTAATTATGTTTTTATTAAATTACTTTTTAATTTCATATGAATAAAAACCATAACCTACTTTCATTCACAAACTGTTGAGTAAAGACTACACTTTGTCCTGGTCATCTTATGCTTTTATATTTAAAAAAATAAAACTTCAACTGCTTCTTTGACGTCACGCTTTTCATCTCTCATTGATTGGAGTTTCAAAGAGTAGAGGATGGGGATATTGCCTGAGGTGTCGTCCTCGTCACTTGACCATGGCTCATAATTACGAGGTCGGTCACCCCTACTTGCGTTTAGATTCAATTTTGTGTCTTGTAAATTTATCCTTTTGCGTATTGTACTGAAGCGAGAATCACAATGACGGCATAGCGTAATTAAAGAACATCATAATCATTGTCAAATAAACAAATCAAGAAAATGCATTACTTTATGAAAATGCCATGCAGTGAAAAAGCTAATCCAAATAGAACCAAACATAATATTAATTAACTTATAATCGACATATTTTCTCTTCATGATTATCAATGTTTGGTTTTAATATCTGTAATATTGTTACAGCTATATATATATACTAGCCTTTACCCACCCGCTTCACTGGGTATTTCACGATGATGTATATATGTATACTGTTTACATATATATTAATTATTGATATCTAACATTAAGAATTCGATTGTATTTAAAAATACATTTATACTTGTTACACTCTCGCCCCTTGATATAAAAAGAACATAAATTATAATATCTAATTTCTATTTATATCTAAAATAGAAGGAGAAAGATCTTTCGCTCACACTTAACCTAATAATCAAGTGGATTTCCACCAAAGCAACTTTCAGTGAATCTCTACTCCATAAAATAAACATGCGTGCTGAATTTCAAGACTAATTCTAACAGAGCAAAAACGGAATTTTTATCATCAATTCCTCGATGAGAGCACTCTTAGCGGATTCCAATTGAACAAAAAAAGCATGCAAACCAAATTTTATTATTGTAGTCTTAGCAGTTCGAAAACGGGAATTTTGTCTGTCAATACGCTCCAATAACTCTTCCCGCTTCCCCTGGAGTTGATTTCCGTAAAATCCATTCTTAGTGGAATTCTATTCAACAAAAGAAAAAAAAAGTGCTCAACAAATTTCAAGTAAATGAGTTAAATTAAAAAACAGGAGTCGATTTTGACAAAACCCATTTTGCAGCGGATCTGTACTCTAGGAAAGGAATCCGCTTATCAAATTTCAAGACTGTAGGTCTAATAGTTTAAAAATGGAAATAATTATCTATAATGCCCCTTAAGCCCTGTAACGCCACTTAGGAAACGATTTTCACAAAATCCATCTTATAGCGGATCTCTGCTGAATGAATGGAATCTGCTTGCTAAATTTCGAGATGTTGCGTCTAACCGTTGAAAAAAGGAGTTAATTGCCTATAACGCCACCTAATACTGTACTACGCCACTTGGGAGACGATTTTCACAAAACCCATTCGGTAGGGGATCTGTACTCTATGAAAGGAATCCGCTTACCAAATTTCAAGACTGTACGTCTAATAGTTTAAAAGTGGAAATAATTATGTATAACGCCCCTTAAGCACCCTTTACGTCCCTTGGAGGTCGATTTTTGTAAAAATCATAATGTAGGGATTCTCTACTTTATGAAAGAAATCTGTGTACCAAGTTTCACGACTGTACATCTAATAAATTAGTAATGGAAATAATTATCTAAAACGCCCCTTAAACCTCCGTAACGCCCCTTGGGGTTCGAACTTTGCAAAATCCGTATTTAGCTGACGTTTACTTCGTGAAGGGAACATACCTACCAAATTTCAAGTCTGAAGGTTTAATAGTTCCGGAGATATCGTGATTAGTCCGTGAGTCAGTCAGTCAGTGAGTGAGTGAGTCACTTTTCTCCTTTATATACGTATATCGATACTAGCCGTTACCGACCCGCTTCACTGGGTATTTCACGATGTTGTATATATGTATACTGTTTACATATGCATTAATTATTGATATCTAGCATTAAGAATTCGATTGTATTGAAAAATACATTTATACTTGTTACACTCTCGCCCCTTGATATAAAATAAACATAAATTATAATATCTAATTTCTATTTATATCTGAAATAGAAGGAGAAAGATTTTTTTTCGCTCACTTAACCTTATAATCCAGTGGATTTTCACCAAAGCAACTCTCAGTGGATCTCTACTCCATAAGATAAACATGCGGGCTAAATTTCACGTCTAAATCTAACAGAGCAAAAACGGAATTTTTATCATCAATACCTTGTTGAGAGCCATCTTAACTTATTCCAATTCAACAAAAGAAGCATGCAAACCCCCCCAATTTCATTATTGTATTCTTGCAGTTCGAAAACGGGAATTTTGTCTGTCAATAAGCTCCTACAACTCTCCCTGCTTCCCCCTGGAGTTGATTTCTGGAAAATCCATTCTTAGTGGAACTCTATTCAACTAAAGAAAAGTATTTAACAAATTTCAAGTAAATGAGTGAAATTAAAAAACAGGAATTTTTCTATAACACGCCTTAATTCCTCACAACCCCACGCCTTTGGGGGTCTGTTTCCCCAAAAATCTTTGTAAAAGGAACTTTATTCCATGAACGGAACATACCTTCTAATTTTCAAGCAGGTGTGTCTATTATTTAAAACATGGAAATATTTATCTATTACGCCTCTTAATCCCCCTCAGTGACCCTTGGGGATCAATCTTCTCCCAAAATAATTTCTAGCGGATTTCTACACCATGAAAGGAATTCGCTTACCAAATTTTAAGACTGTACGTCTAATAGTTTAAAAATAGAAATAATTATCCATAACGCCCCTTAAGCCCCCGCAACGCCACGTAGGAAACGATATTCACAAAACCCATCATAAAGCGGATCTCTACTTAATGAATGGAAAGAGCTTACTAAAAGTCGAGATTTTACGTCTAATATATTAAAAAGGAGTTAAATGCCTATAACGCCACTTAATTCTCTACAGCGTCACTTGGGAGTCAATTTTCTCAAAACACATTCAGTAGGGGATCTGTTCTCTATGAAAGGAATCCGCTTATCAAATTTTAAGACTGTACGTCTAATAGTTTAAAAATGGAAATAATTATCTATAATGCCCCTCAAGCCCCCGCAACGCCACTTAGGAAACGATTTTCACAAAACCCATCTTATAGCGGATCTCTGCTGAATGAATGGAATCCTAAATTTGCAGATTTTGCGTCTAACAGTTGAAAAAAGGAGTTACTTACCTATAACGCCACCTAATACACTACAACGCCACTTGGGAGTCAATTTTCACAAAACCCATTCGGTAGGGGATCTGTACTTTATGAAAGGAATCCGCTTGCCAAATTTCAAGACTGTACGTCTAATAGTTTAGTAATGGAAATAATTATCTATAACGCCCCTTGGGGTTCGAACTTTGCAAAATCCATTCTCAGCTGTTGTTTACTCCATGAAGGGAACCTACCTACCAAATTTCAAGTCTGTAGGTTTAATAGTTCCGGAGATATCGTGATTAGTCAGTGAGCGAGTGAGTCAGTGAGTGAGTGAGTGAGTGAGTCGCTTTTTTCCTTTATATATATAGATACTAGCCGTTACCCACCCGTTTCAATGGTTATTTCACGATGTTGAATATATGTATACTGTTTACCTATATATTAAATATTGATATATAGAATTAAGAATTCGATTGTATTGAAAAATACATTTATACTTGTTACACTCTCGCCAATTGATATAAAAAGAACATAAATTATAATATCTAATATTTCTATTTATATCTAAAATAGAAGGAGAAAGATTTTTTTCGCTCACTTAACCTAATAATCCAGTGGATTTCCACCAAAACAACTTTCAGTGGATCTCTATTCCATAAAATAAACATGCGTGCTAAATTTCAAGTCTAATTCTAACAGAGCAAAAACGGAATTTTTATCATCAATACCTCGATGAGAGCACTATTAGCGGATTCCAATTCAACAAAAGAAGCATGCAAACCAAATTTTATTATTGTAGTCTTAGCAGTTCGAAAACGGGAATTTTTTTCTGTCAATACGCTGCAATAACTCTCCCAGGTTCCCCCTGGAGTTGATTTCCGTAAAATCCATTCTTCGTGGAACTCTATTCAACTAAAGAAAAAAGGTGCTCAACAAATTTCAAGTAAGTGAGTTAAATTAAAAAACAGGAATTTTTCTATAACACGCCTTAATTCCTCACAAACCCACTGCTTTGGGGTCCGTTTTCACAAAGATCTTTGTAAAAGGAACTTTATTCCATGAACGGAACATATCTTCTAATTTTCAGGCAGGTGTTTCTATTAGTTGAAAAGTGGAAATATTTATCTATTATATATATATATATATATATATAATATACATATATACGCCCCTTAATTCCCCCCAGTGACCCTTGGGGATCAATTTCCCCCCAAACTATTTTCTAGCGGATTTCTACGACAATAAAGGAATTCACTTACCTAATTTTAAGACTGAACATCTAATATTTTAAAAATATAAATAATTATCCTTAACGCCCCTTAATGCTCCGCAACGCCACTTAGGCAACGATATTCACAAAACCCATCTGACGGCAGATCTCTACTCAGGGAATGGAATCTGCTTACTCAATTTAAGATTTAACGTCTAATAGTTTTAAAAAGAGTTAATTGCCTGTATATATATATATATATAATGCCCCTTAATTCTCCACAACGTAACTTAGGGTCGATTTTGACAAAACCCATTCGGTACGGGATCTGTACTCTATGAAAGAAATCCGCTTACAAATTTCAATTCTGTACGTCTAATAGTTGAAAAATAAAAATATTTATCCATAACGCCCTTAAGCCCCCGGAACGCCACTTAGGAAACGATTTTCACAAAACCCAACCACCGGATCTCTGCTGAATGAATGGAATCTGCTTGCTAAATTTCGAGATTTTGCGTCTAACAGTTGAAAAAAGGAGTTAATTGCCTATAACGCCACCTAATACTCTACAACGCCACTTGGGAGTCGAGTTTCACAAACCCATTCGGTAGGGGATCTGTACTCTATGAAAGGAATCCACTTACCAAATTTCAAAACTGTACGTCTGATAGTTTAAAAATGGAAATAATTATGTATAACGCACCTTAAGCACCCTTTACGCCCCTTGGAGGTCGATTTTTGTAAAAATCATAATGTAGGAATCTCTACTTTATGAAAGAAATCTGTGTACCAAGTTTCACGACTGTACATCTAATAGTTTAGTAATGGAAATAATTATCTATAACGCCCCTTAAACCCCCGTAACGCAACCTTGGGGTTCGAACTTTGCAAAATCCGTTCTTAGCTGACGTTTACTCCGTGAAGGGAACCTACCTACCATATTTCAAGTCTGTAGGTTTAATAGTTCCGGAGATATCGTGATTAGTCCGTGAGTCGCTTTTGTCCATTATATATCGATACTAGCCGTTACACACCCGCTTCACTGGGTATTTCACGATGTTGTATATATGTATACTGTTTACATATATATTAATTATTGATATCTTGCATTAAGTATTCGATTGTATTGAAAAATACATTTATACTTGTTACACTCTCGCCCTTGATATAAAAGAACATAAATTATAATATCTAATATTTCTATTTAAATCTGAAATAGAAGTAGAAAGATTTTTTTTTTCGCTCACTTAACCTAATAATCAAGTGGATTTCCACCAAAGCAACTTTCAGTGGATCTCTACTCCATAAAATAAATATGCGTGCTAAATTTCAAGTCTAAATTTAACAAACCGAAAACGGAATTTTTATCATCAATACCTCGATGAGAGCATTCTTAGCGGATTCCAATTCAACAAAAGAAGCATGCAAACCAAATTTTATTATTATAGTCTTAGCAGTTCAAAAACGGGAATTTTGTCTATCAATACGCCCCAATAACTCTCCCCGCTTCCCTCTGGAGTTGATTTCCGTAAAATCCATTCTTAGTGGAACCCTATTCAACTAAAGAAAAGTGCTCAACAAATTTGAAGTAAATGAGTTAAAATAAAAAACAGGAATTTTCTATAACACTCCTTAATTCCTCACAATCCCACTCCTTTGTGGGTCCATTTCCCCAAAAATCTTTGTAAAAGGAACTTTATTCCATGAGCGGAACATACCTTCTAATTTTCAAGCAGGTGTTTCAATTAGTTAAAAAGCGGAAATATTTATCTATTACACCCCATAATCCCCCTCAGCGACCCTTTGGGATCAATTTTCTCCCAAAATATTTTCTAGCGGATTTCTACACCATGAAAGGAATTCGCTTACCAAATTTTAAGACTGTACGTTTAACAGTTTAAAAATGGAAATAATTATCCATAACGCCCCTTAAGTCCCCGCAACGCCACTTAGGAAACGATTTTCACAAAACCCATCTTAAAGCGGATCTCTACTCAATTCAAATTTATATCGTTGATTGTTACGATGTCAGCCATGGAAACCGAACCAATCATGCCTGATTTCTCAGGAGTGAACTCACTCCAATTTTGCAACGCAATACAACGCGACAAAAAAAGCGCTCAGGGAAATGATAAGCGCAGAAAGCAAAAAGAACCAAAAAAGAAATTCGCTGAGCTTCCTCCAGTAGAAACTGACAATGACAAATGCGGTCACCACAAGGAGATTCAAAAACGTATCAAGATGACGAATGGTAGAATCTCCTTCCTTGAGCACTGCATCAAAAGTGAAAAGGAATTCCCAGACCTCACTGACGATGACGCCCTCATCGGATATCAAAAAGAACATGAAGAACTCTCTTCCCTGAAGGAGCACAAATTGGGTGAGTTAGCTTTGATTCTTCTTTGCCCTGTACTGGATTCCCCGGAAAATGCTAATAATTCTATCAAGCAAAATGACCCCCGAGAAATTAATGTGAAAAAACACTCGCGTCAAATGAGCTACGTTAGTAAGAAAATAGCAAACCCAAATACCGATGTTAATTTAACCCCCCAAAAAAAAAAAAAAAAGATGCGAAAAAATTAAAAATTTCTGATCCCATTGCCGGGACCAGTCAGCCTATCAGCGTTCAGAATAAATTCAGTAGTCTTGCCGGAAAGGAACCTGAAATAATCCCCCCAACCTCAAATCAAGCAACGGCTCCAATTACTGCCCGTCCTAAAGTCCCCCCCAATTATGTTCAAACATAAAAAAGATAATTATGAAATAATCATCAAGGACTTAAATAAAGATTTCCCGAACTGCGACGTAAAGTTAGGAGGAAAGTACCTTAAAATCTTAACGCAAAGCTCCGACGAACATCGTATCGTAATGGCCTACTTCAAAGAAAAAAGCGAGGAATTCTATGTGATTGACCCTCCAGATTCCCGCCCCATGAAAATTGTCATAAAAGGACTCCCGGTTTCCACCGAAATCGGTGAGATCGAAGCAGATCTAACTTCTCAAGGATTTTGTGTCGTAAAGGTGGCCCAGCTCACCAGATCGAAAACAAAATCCCCGCTCCCCATTTTTATGGTCGAGCTCGATCGGAACCCAGACTCCCCAGATATCTTTCAATTAAAAAAGTGCTGCTACCTGGCGGTGCAGGTCGACACTTTTAACAGACACACACACGACCGGGGGTTTCACAATGTTACAATTGTAAATTTTTTAACCACTCGTCAAAAAATTGCTATATGCGCACTAGGTGACTAAAATGCGGTGAATCTCACCGAACCAGTGACTGCCCCATTAGAGAAAAAATAGCGAACCCCGTATGCATTAATTGCAACAAGACAGGACACATGGCCAACTGGAGCCAGTGTGAAGAATTCCCTAAAAGAAAACCGAAAAAAGGTGAAATGGTTCGCAATCGTAACATCATCACAGAAACTAACAAACCCTCCAAACCGGTCGCACCAAATCTCTCCTTCGCAGCCGCCCTCTCAGGCGCTCCAACTAAAAATAATATTCCCGGAACTTCGGCCGCCCCCGAAGAAGCCCCTACAATTAATGGAAAAAAACAATGAAAATCACTTGGGTTTTAAATACGCGATCAGCGAATTAAGAAGATTCTTCCTCGACTACCCTTTCCTCTTAGAAATGGGAAGACAGTTCAGATATGCAAAAGACGAAGAGAGGAGTGATATTTTTTATCAAAATCTCGTTAAAAATCACGATCTAAAGGCCTAAATCATAGCTCCCTTCACTGCAAATACCTCTCCAAATTTTAAGATTTTACGATTTCCTTAAACCGAGCGAGAATAATGGAGAGTTCCTCTCCCGTTATATACAGATCGAATTCCTTCCCGGCACCTCCCATCTCAAAGACCCGTTGGAAGCTTGCCCGCCCATTGGCCGGGAAACCCTCGGCCATTGGTCGAGCAAGTCACTCCAATTGAGCCTCGGTCTCACGGCAACCCCGATTATTTAGCAATCCAGTACTCATTATTTCTGCTCTAATTTTAACAAGGGCAAGTAAAGAGTTCAATGCTATTCCCCAAATGTTCTGATAGGAGATTAAGATCTCATAGGAGATAAGGTGCTCCGAGAGAGAGATAGAAACAGTCAGCACCTCTACTCAATGAATGGATTCAGCGTACTAAATTTCGAGATTTTACGTCTAAGAGTTTAAAAAAGAGTTAATTGCCAATAACGTTACTTAATTCTCTACAACGCCACTTGGGAGTCGATTTTGACAAAACTCATTTTGCGGCGGATCTGTACTTTTTAAAGGAATCCGCTTACTAAATTTCAAGACTGTACGTCTAATAGTTTAAGAATGGAAATAATTATGTATAACTTCCCTTAAGCCCCCGCAACGCCACTTAGGAAACGATTTTCACAAAACCCATCTTATAGCGGATCTCTACTCAATGAATGGAATGAGCTTACTAAATTTCGAGATTTTACGTCTAATATATTAAAAGGAGTTAATTGCCTATAACGCCACTTAATTCTCTACAACGTCACTTGGGAGTCGTTTTTCACAAAACACATTCGGTAGGGGATCTGTACTCTATGAAAGGAATCCGCTTATCAAATTTCAAGTCTGTACGTCTAATAGTTTAAAAAAAAAATAATGAATGAATATCTATAATGCCCTTAAGACCACCGCAACGCCACTTAGGAAACGATTTTCACAAAACCCAACCACCGGATCTCTGCTGAATGAATGGAATCTGCTTGCTAAATTTCGAGATTTTGCGTCTAACAGTTGAAAAAAGGAGTTAATTGCCTATAACGCCACCTAATACTCTACAACGCCACTTGGGAGTCGAGTTTCACAAAACCCATTCGGTAGGGGATCTGTACTCTATGAAAGGAATCCACTTACCAAATTTCAAAACTGTACGTCTGATAGTTTAAAAATGGAAATAATTATGTATAACGCACCTTAAGCACCCTTTACGCCCCTTGGAGGTCGATTTTTGTAAAAATCATAATGTAGGGAATCTCTACTTTATGAAAGAAATCTGTGTACCAAGTTTCACGACTGTACATCTAATAGTTTAGTAATGGAAATAATTATCTATAACGCCCCTTAAACCCCCGTAACGCCCCTTGGGGTTC
Source organism: Trichonephila clavipes (assembly GCA_019973935.1). Lineage (NCBI taxonomy): Eukaryota > Metazoa > Arthropoda > Arachnida > Araneae > Nephilidae > Trichonephila > Trichonephila clavipes. The sequence continues at coordinate 12,213 of BMAU01006626.1, forward strand.
GAACTTTGCAAAATCCGTTCTTAGCTGACGTTTACTCCGTGAAGGGAACCTACCTACCATATTTCAAGTCTGTAGGTTTAATAGTTCCGGAGATATCGTGATTAGTCCGTGAGTCGCTTTTGTCCATTATATATCGATACTAGCCGTTACACACCCGCTTCACTGGGTATTTCACGATGTTGTATATATGTATACTGTTTACATATATATTAATTATTGATATCTTGCATTAAGTATTCGATTGTATTGAAAAATACATTTATACTTGTTACACTCTCGCCCCTTGATATAAAAAGAACATAAATTATAATATCTAATATTTCTATTTAAATCTGAAATAGAAGTAGAAAGATTTTTTTCGCTCACTTAACCTAATAATCAAGTGGATTTCCACCAAAGCAACTTTCAGTGGATCTCTACTCCATAAAATAAATATGCGTGCTAAATTTCAAGTCTAAATTTAACAAACCAAAAACGGAATTTTTATCATCAATACCTCGATGAGAGCATTCTTAGCGGATTCCAATTCAACAAAAGAAGCATGCAAACCAAATTTTATTATTATAGTCTTAGCAGTTCAAAAACGGGAATTTTGTCTATCAATACGCCCCAATAACTCTCCCCGCTTCCCCCTGGAGTTGATTTCCGTAAAATCTATTCTTAGTGGAACCCTATTCAACTAAAGAAAAGTGCTCAACAAATTTGAAGTAAATGAGTTAAAATAAAAAACAGGAATTTTCTATAACACTCCTTAATTCCTCACAATCCCACTCCTTTGTGGGTCCATTTCCCCAAAAATCTTTGTAAAAGGAACTTTATTCCATGAGCGGAACATACCTTCTAATTTTCAAGCAGGTGTTTCAATTAGTTAAAAAGCGGAAATATTTATCTATTACACCCCATAACCCCCCTCAGCGACCCTTTGGGATCAATTTTCTCCCAAAATATTTTCTAGCGGATTTCTACACCATTAAAGGAATTCGCTTACCAAATTTTAAGACTGTACGTCTAACAGTTTAAAAATGGAAATAATTATCCATAACGCCCCTTAAGTCCCCGCAACGCCACTTAGGAAACGATTTTCACAAAACCCATCTTAAAGCGGATCTCTACTCAATTCAAATTTATATCGTTGATTGTTACGATGTCAGCCATGGAAACCGAACCAATCATGCCTGATTTCTCAGGAGTGAACTCACTCCAATTTTGCAACGCAATACAACGCGACAAAAAAAGCGCTCAGGGAAATGATAAGCGCCGAAAGCAAAAAGAACCAAAAAAGAAATTCGCTGAGCTTCCTCCAGTAGAAACTGACAATGACAAATGCGGTCACCACAAGGAGATTCAAAAACGTATCAAGATGACGAATGGTAGAATCTCCTTCCTTGAGCACTGCATCAAAAGTGAAAAGGAATTCCCAGACCTCACTGACGATGACGCCCTCATCGGATATCAAAAAGAACATGACGAACTCTCTTCCCTGAAGGAGCAAAAATTGGGTGAGTTAGCTTTGATTCTTCTTTGCCCTGTACTGGATTCCCCGGAAAATGCTAATAATTCTATCAAGCAAAATGACCCCCGAGAAATTAATGTGAAAAAACACTCGCGTCAAATGAGCTACGTTAGTAAGAAAATAGCAAACCCAAATACCGATGTTAATTTAACCCGCCCCCAAAAAAAAAAAAAAAAAAGATGCGAAAAAAATTAAAAATTTCTGATCCCATTGCCGGGACCAGTCAGCCTATCAGCGTTCAGAATAAATTCAGTAGTCTTGCCGGAAAGGAACCTGAAATAATCCCCCAACCTCAAATCAAGCAACGGCTCCAATTACTGCCCGTCCTAAAGTCCCCCCAATTATGTTCAAACATAAAAAGATAATTATGAAATAATCATCAAGGACTTAAATAAAGATTTCCCCAACTGCGACGTAAAGTTAGGAGGAAAGTACCTTAAAATCTTAACGCAAAGCTCCGACGAACATCGTATCGTAATGGCCTACTTCAAAGAAAAAGCGAGGAATTCTATGTGATTGACCCTCCAGATTCCCGCCCCCTGAAAATTGTCATAAAAAGGACTCCCGGTTTCCACCGAAATCGGGGAGATCGAAGCAGATCTAACTTCTCAAGGATTTTGTGTCGTAAAGGTGGCCCAGCTCACCAGATCGAAAACAAAATCCCCGCTCCCCATTTTTATGGTCGAGCTCGATCGGAACCCAGACTCCCCAGATATCTTTCAATTAAAAAAGTGCTGCTACCTGGCGGTGCAGGTCGACACTTTTAACAGACACACACACGACCGGGGTTTCACAATGTTACAATTGTAAATTTTTTAACCACTCGTCAAAAAATTGCTATATGCGCACTAGGTGACTAAAATGCGGTGAATCTCACCGAACCAGTGACTGCCCCATTAGAGAAAAATAGCGAACCCCGTATGCATTAATTGCAACAAGACAGGACACATGGCCAACTGGAGCCAGTGTGAAGAATTCCCTAAAAGAAAACCGAAAAAAGGTGAAATGGTTCGCAATCGTAACATCATCACAGAAACTAACAAACCCTCCAAACCGGTCACACCAAATCTCTCCTTCGCAGCCGCCCTCTCAGGCGCTCCAACTAAAAATAATATTCCCGGAACTTCGGCCGCCCCCGAAGAAGCCCCCTACAATTAATGGAAAAAAACAATGAAAATCACTTTGGTTTTAAATACGCGATCAGCGAATTAAGAAGATTCTTCCTCGACTACCATTTCCTCTTAGAAATGGGAAGACAGTTCAGATATGCAAAAGACGAAGAGAGGATTGATATTTTTTATCAAAATCTCGTTAAAAATCACGATCTAAAGGCCTAAATCTTAGCTCCCTTCACTGCAAATACCTCTCCAAATTTTAAGATTTTACGATTTCCTTAAACCGAGCGAGAATAATGGAGAGTTCCTCTCCCGTTATATACAGATCGAATTCCTTCCCGGCACCTCCCATCTCAAAGACCCGTTGGAAGCTTGCCCGCCCATTGGCCGGGAAACCCTCGGCCATTGGTCGAGCAAGTCACTCCAATTGAGCCTCGGTCTCACGGCAACCCCGATTATTTAGCAATCCAGTACTCATTATTTCTGCTCTAATTTTAACAAGGGCAAGTAAAGAGTTCAATGCTATTCCCCAAATGTTCTGATAGGAGATTAAGATCTCATAGGAGATAAGGTGCTCCGAGAGAGAGATAGAAACAGTCAGCACCTCTACTCAATGAATGGATTCAGCGTACTAAATTTCGAGATTTTACGTCTAAGAGTTTAAAAAAAGAGTTAATTGCCAATAACGTTACTTAATTCTCTACAACGCCACTTGGGAGTCGATTTTGACAAAACTCATTTTGCGGCGGATCTGTACTTTTTTAAAGGAATCCGCTTACTAAATTTCAAGACTGTACGTCTAATAGTTTAAGAATGGAAATAATTATGTATAACTTCCCTTAAGCCCCCGCAACGCCACTTAGGAAACGATTTTCTCAAAACCCATCTTATAGCGGATCTCTACTCAATGAATGGAATGAGCTTACTAAATTTCGAGATTTTACGTCTAATATATTAAAAGGAGTTAATTGCCTATAACGCCACTTAATTCTCTACAACGTCACTTGGGAGTCGTTTTTCACAAAACACATTCGGTAGGGGATCTGTACTCTATGAAAGGAATCCGCTTATCAAATTTCAAGTCTGTACGTCTAATAGTTTAAAAATAAAAATAATTATCTATAATGCCCCTTAAGCCACCGCAACGCCACTGAATGAATGGAAGGAAACGATTTTCACAAAACCCAACCACCGGATCCGTCTGCTCGAATGAATGGAATCTGCTTGCTAAATTTCGAGATTTTGCGTCTAACAGTTGAAAAAAGGAGTTAATTGCCTATAACGCCACCTAATACTCTACAACGCCACTTGGGAGTCGAGTTTCACAAAACCCATTCGGTAGGGGATCTGTACTCTATGAAAGGAATCCACTTACCAAATTTCAAAACTGTACGTCTGATAGTTTAAAAATGGAAATAATTATGTATAACGCACCTTAAGCACCCTTTACGCCCCTTGGAGGTCGATTTTTGTAAAAATCATAATGTAGGGAATCTCTACTTTATGAAAGAAATCTGTGTACCAAGTTTCACGACTGTACATCTAATAGTTTAGTAATGGAAATAATTATCTATAACGCCCCTTAAACCCCGTAACGCCCCTTGGGGTTCGAACTTTGCAAAATCCGTTCTTAGCTGACGTTTACTCCGTGAAGGGAACCTACCTACCATATTTCAAGTCTGTAGGTTTAACAGTTCCGGAGATATCGTGATTAGTCCGTGAGTCGCTTTTGTCCATTATATATCGATACTAGCCGTTACACACCCGCTTCACTGGGTATTTCACGATGTTGTATATATGTATACTGTTTACATATATATTAATTATTGATATCTTGCATTAAGTATTCGATTGTATTGAAAAATACATTTATACTTGTTACACTCTCGCCCCTTGATATAAAAAGAACATAAATTATAATATCTAATATTTCTATTTAAATCTGAAATAGAAGTAGAAAGATTTTTTTCGCTCACTTAACCTAATAATCAAGTGGATTTCCACCAAAGCAACTTTCAGTGGATCTCTACTCCATAAAATAAATATGCGTGCTAAATTTCAAGTCTAAATTTAACAAACCAAAAACGGAATTTTTATCATCAATACCTCGATGAGAGCATTCTTAGCGGATTCCAATTCAACAAAAGAAGCATGCAAACCAAATTTTATTATTATAGTCTTAGCAGTTCAAAAACGGGAATTTTGTCTATCAATACGCCCCAATAACTCTCCCCGCTTCCCCTGAGTTGATTTCCGTAAAATCCATTCTTAGTGGAACCCTATTCAACTAAAGAAAAGTGCTCAACAAATTTGAAGTAAATGAGTTAAAATAAAAAACAGGAATTTTCTATAAAACTCCTTAATTCATAACAATCCCACTCATTTGTGGGTCCATTTCCCCAAAAATCTTTGTAAAAGGAACTTTATTCCATGAGCGGAACCTACCTTCTAATTTTCAAGCAGGTGTTTCAATTAGTTAAAAAGCGGAAATATTTATCTATTACACCTCAGCGACCCTTTGGGATCAATTTTCTCCCAAAATATTTTCTAGCGGATTTCTACACCATTAAAGGAATTCGCTTGCAAATTTTAAGACTGTACGTCTAACAGTTTAAAAATGGAAATAATTATCCATAACGCCCCTTAAGTCCCCGCAACGCCACTTAGGAAACGATTTTCACAAAACCCATCTTAAAGCGGATCTCTACTCAATTCAAATTTATATCGTTGATTGTTACGATGTCAGCCATGGAAACCGAACCAATCATGCCTGATTTCTCAGGAGTGAACTCACTCCAATTTTGCAACGCAATACAACGCGACAAAAAAAGCGCTCAGGGAAATGATAAGCGCCGAAAGCAAAAAGAACCAAAAAAGAAATTCGCTGAGCTTCCTCCAGTAGAAACTGACAATGACAAATGCGGTCACCACAAGGAGATTCAAAAACGTATCAAGATGACGAATGGTAGAATCTCCTTCCTTGAGCACTGCATCAAAAGTGAAAAGGAATTCCCAGACCTCACTGACGATGACGCCCTCATCGGATATCAAAAAGAACATGACGAACTCTCTTCCCTGAAGGAGCAAAATTGGATGAGTTAGCTTTGATTCTTCTTTGCCCTGTACTGGATTCCCGGAAAATGCTAATAATTCTATCAAGCAAAATGACCCCCGAGAAATTAATGTGAAAAAACACTCGCGTCAAATGAGCTACGTTAGTAAGAAAATAGCAAACCCAAATACCGATGTTAATTTAAACCGCCCCCAAAAAAAAAAAAAAGATGCGAAAAAAAATTAAAAATTTCTGATCCCATTGCCGGCACCAGTCAGCCTATCAGCGTTCAGAATAAATTCAGTAGTCTTGCCGGAAAGGAACCTGAAATAATCCCCCCAACCTCAAATCAAGCAACGGCTCCAATTACTGCCCGTCCTAAAGTCCCCTCCAATTATGTTCAAACATAAAAAAGATAATTATGAAATAATCATCAAGGACTTAAATAAAGATTTCCCCAACTGCGACGTAAAGTTAGGAGGAAAGTACCTTAAAATCTTAACGCAAAGCTCCGACGAACATCGTATCGTAATGGCCTACTTCAAAGAAAAAAGCGAGGAATTCTATGTGATTGACCCTCCAGATTCCCGCCCCCTGAAAATTGTCATAAAAGGACTCCCGGTTTCCACCGAAATCGGGGAGATCGAAGCAGATCTAACTTCTCAAGGATTTTGTGTCGTAAAGGTGGCCCAGCTCACCAGATCGAAAACAAAATCCCCGCTCCCCATTTTTATGGTCGAGCTCGATCGGAACCCAGACTCCCCAGATATCTTTCAATTAAAAAAGTGCTGCTACCTGGCGGTGCAGGTCGACACTTTTAACAGACACACACACGACCGGGGGTTTCACAATGTTACAATTGTAAATTTTTTAACCACTCGTCAAAAAATTGCTATATGCGCACTAGGTGACTAAAATGCGGTGAATCTCACCGAACCAGTGACTGCCCCATTAGAGAAAAAATAGCGAACCCCGTATGCATTAATTGCAACAAGACAGGACACATGGCCAACTGGAGCCAGTGTGAAGAATTCCCTAAAAGAAAACCGAAAAAAGGTGAAATGGTTCGCAATCGTAACATCATCACAGAAACTAACAAACCCTCCAAACCGGTCACACCAAATCTCTCCTTCGCAGCCGCCCTCTCAGGCGCTCCAACTAAAAATAATATTCCCGGAACTTCGGCCGCCCCCGAAGAAGCCCCTACAATTAATGGAAAAAAACAATGAAAATCACTTTGGTTTTAAATACGCGATCAGCGAATTAAGAAGATTCTTCCTCGACTACCCTTTCCTCTTAGAAATGGGAAGACAGTTCAGATATGCAAAAGACGAAGAGAGGAGTGATATTTTTATCAAAATCTCGTTAAAAATCACGATCTAAAGGCCTAAATCTTAGCTCCCTTCACTGCAAATACCTCTCCAAATTTTAAGATTTTACGATTTCCTTAAACCGAGCGAGAATAATGGAGAGTTCCTCTCCCGTTATATACAGATCGAATTCCTTCCCGGCACCTCCCATCTCAAAGACCCGTTGGAAGCTTGCCCGCCCATTGGCCGGGAAACCCTCGGCCATTGGTCGAGCAAGTCACTCAATTGAGCCTCGGTCTCACGACAACCCCGATTATTTAGCAATCCAGTACTCATTATTTCTGCTCTAATTTTAACAAGGGCAAGTAAAGAGTTCAATGCTATTCCCCAAATGTTCTGATAGGAGATTAAGATCTCATAGGAGATAAGGTGCTCCGAGAGAGAGATAGAAACAGTCAGCACCTCTACTCAATGAATGGATTCAGCGTACTAAATTTCGAGATTTTACGTCTAAGAGTTTAAAAAAAGAGTTAATTGCCAATAACGTTACTTAATTCTCTACAACGCCACTTGGGAGTCGATTTTGACAAAACTCATTTTGCGGCGGATCTGTACTTTTTTAAAGGAATCCGCTTACTAAATTTCAAGACTGTACGTCTAATAGTTTAAGAATGGAAATAATTATGTATAACTTCCCTTAAGCCCCCGCAACGCCACTTAGGAAACGATTTTCTCAAAACCCATCTTATAGCGGATCTCTACTCAATGAATGGAATGAGCTTACTAAATTTCGAGATTTTACGTCTAATATATTAAAAAGGAGTTAATTGCCTATAACGCCACTTAATTCTCTACAACGTCACTTGGGAGTCGTTTTTCACAAAACACATTCGGTAGGGGATCTGTACTCTATGAAAGGAATCCGCTTATCAAATTTCAAGTCTGTACGTCTAATAGTTTAAAAATAAAAATAATTATCTATAATGCCCCTTAAGCCACCGCAACGCCACTTAGGAAACGATTTTCACAAAACCCAACCACCGGATCTCTGCTGAATGAATGGAATCTGCTTGCTAAATTTCGAGATTTTGCGTCTAACAGTTGAAAAAAGGAGTTAATTGCCTATAACGCCACCTAATACTCTACAACGCCACTTGGGAGTCGAGTTTCACAAAACCCATTCGGTAGGGGATCTGTACTCTATGAAAGGAATCCACTTACCAAATTTCAAAACTGTACGTCTGATAGTTTAAAAATGGAAATAATTATGTATAACGCACCTTAAGCACCCTTTACGCCTCTTGGAGGTCGATTTTTGTAAAAATTATAATGTAGGGAATCTCTACTTTATGAAAGAAATCTGTGTACCAAGTTTCCCGACTGTACATCTAATAGTTTAGTAATGGAAATAATTATCTATAACGCCCCTTAAACCCCCGTAACGCCCCTTGGGGTTCGAACTTTGCAAAATCCGTTCTTAGCTGACGTTTACTCCGTGAAGGGAACCTACCTACCATATTTCAAGTCTGTAGGTTTAATAGTTCCGGAGATATCGTGATTAGTCCGTGAGTCAGTCAGTCAGTGAGTCGCTTTTGTCCTTTATATATATCGATACTAGCCGTTACCCACCCGCTTCACTGGGTATTTCACGATGTTGTATATATGTATACTGTTTACATATATATTAATTATTGATACCTAGCATTAAGAATTCGATTGAATTGAAAAATACATTTTTACTTTTTACACTCCCGCCCCTTGATATAAAAAGAACATAAATTATAATATCTAATTTCTATTTATATCTAAAACACAAGGAGAAAGATTTTTTCGCTACACTTAACCTAATAATCAAGTGGTTTTCTACCAAAGCAACTTTCAGAGAATCTCTACTCCATAAAATAAACATGCGTGCTAAATTTCAAGTCTAAATCTAACAGAGCAAAAACGGAATTTTTATCATCAATACCTCGATGAGAGTACTCTTAGCGGATTCCAAATCAACAAAAAAAGCAAGCAAACCAAATTTTATTATTGTAGCCTTAGCAGTTCGAATACGGTAATTTTGTCTGTCAATACGCTCCAATAACTCTCCCCGGTTCCCCTTGGAGTTGATTTCCCCCTGGAGTACTCAACAAATTTGAAGTAAATGAGGTAAATTAAAAAACAGGTAATTTTCTATAACACGCCTTAATTCCTCACAATCCCACTCCTTTGTGCGTCCGTTTCCCCAAAAATCTTTGTAAAAGGAACATACCTTCTAATTTTCAAGCAGGTGTTTCAATTAGTTGAAAAGTGGAAATATTTATCTATTACACCCCTTAATTCCCCTCAGGGACCCTTGGGGATCATTTTTCACCGAAACTATTTTCTAGCGGATTTCTACACCATGAAAGGAATTCGCTTACCAAATTTTAAGACTGTACGTCTAATAGTTTAAAAATGGAAATAATTATCCATAACGCCCCTTAAGCCCCGCAACCTCACTTAGGAAACGATATTCACAAAACCCATCTTACGGCAGATCTCTACTCAGTGAAAGGATTCTGCTTACTCAATTTCAACATTTCACGTCTAATAGTTTAAAAAAAGAGTTAATTGCCTATAACGCCACTTAATTCTCCACATCGCCACTTGGGGTCGATTTTCACAAAACCCATTCTGTAGGGAATCTGTACTCTATGAAAGGAATCCGCTTACTAAATTTCAAGACTGTACGTCTAATAGTTTAAAAATGGAAATAATTATGTATATCGCCCTTAACCTCCGCAATGCCACTTAGGAAACGATTTTCCCAAAACCCATCTTATAGCGGATCTCCTCAATGTATGGAATGAGGTTACTAAATTTCGAGATTTTACGTCTAATATATTAAAAAGGAGTTAATTGCCTATAACGCCACTTAATTTTCTACAATGCCACATGGGAGTCGATTTTCACAAAACCCATTTTGTAGGAGTTCTGTACTCTATCAAAGGAAACCGCTTACCTAATTTCAAGAATGTTCGTCTAATAGGTTAAAAATGGAAATAGTTATCTATAATGCCCCTTAAGTGCTCTCAACGCCCCTGGCAGGTTAATTTTCGTAAAAATCATTATGTAGGGAATCTCTACTTTATGAAAGAAATCCGTGTACCTAGTTACACGACTGTACATCTAATATTTTAGTAATGTATATAATTATCTATAACGCCCCTTAAACCCCGTAAAGCCTTAGGAGTTCGAACTTTGCAAAATTCGTTATTAGCTGACGTCTACTTCATGAAGGGAACCTACCTACACAAAATTTGAAGTCTGTAGGTTTAATAGTTCCGGAGATATCGTGATTAGTCAGTGAGTCGCTTTTCTCCTTTATATACACTGCTTAAAATAATTAAAGGATATTGCGGTTTTCGGTGGATCTTGTGGCTGGGAAACTTTTTAGCTGATTGATACATGGTCGACAGACATAGTAGGTTATATGAGAACAAATTACACATGTTTGGCAGAAAAAAATGCATTTTATTGCGCATTTGTGTACAAAAGGGAAAAAACACAATTTGTGCATATGAGAAAAAAAATAAGAGAAGGTGTTTTCTTCAAAGGAAATAGTTTTCAGTATGGTTTCCACGGACGGCCAGCGACGTTGAGTACCTTTGAGGCATGGAGTCAATAAGGCTATTAATCACGAGTGGGGGTATTCTGTCCCACTCTTCCAAAAGAGCTTTTTTTTAGTTCTTGGAGAGTTTGTGAGGGTGGTTGGCGGCCAGCAACTCGTCTTTTTAGAGCGTCCCAAAAGTGCTCTATTGGATTCATGTCTGGAGAACACGCTGGCCATTCCTTTCCTACGATTTCTTCCTCGAAAAGGAAATCCTCCACCAGGTTAGCACGATGTGGCCTGCAGTTATCGTCCATTAAAATGAAGTCATCTCTGATTGCTGCAGCGTAAGGGACTACAATAGGTCTGAGGATCTCATCCTTATATCGGCGAGCAGTCAGAGGTCCATCTCGAATGATGCAGAGGTATGTGCGCCCGTCAATGGAGATGCCACCATACACCAACACTCCCCCAATGCCAAATCTGAAACTTTCGTGCACGAACGCAGGAGTATTCCTACTGCCACGCTCCCTCCAGATGAAAATACGCCTACTATTCGGATGAGCACAAAAACGGGACTCGTTAGAAAAAAGAACATTGCTCCATTAATTTCTCCTCCAGTTCACATGTTCTGTTGCCCACTCCCTGCGGTCGCGATTATGCCTTGATGTTAGTCTAACACATACCATCGGTCGGCGAGCATACAGACCTACACCATGGAGCCGGTTTCGGACAGTCTGAGTTGAAACCGTGGTGCCAGTAGCCGAGCGAAGGTGTTGTTGGAGATGAATAGCGTTCTTATTTCGGTGTCTCCGAGCCATTAACTCTAAATAACGATCTTCATCTGGCGTTGTTGCCCGTCTACGACCTTGTCCTGGTCTTCGGCCTGCACTTCCAGTCTCCAAAAAACGGTTCCAGATCCTGGAAATCACTCTTTGTGACACTCCAATGGCTTGCGCTACTTCGGCTTGAGTTTGGCCCACCTTCTAGCCTACCAACAACTCTCCAAGCTTCTGAATCGGTTAAATGACTTGGCTGAGACGTCGTACTCATCGAAACAAAGCAGTCACTGAATGCCGACCATCCTTGTCTTGATTTCAGTTGAAAGTCAAATTTCATTCGCTGCCGCTGAAGCGACGTTTTTGACATCAAACTCAAAATTAGCATACTCCACAGTTTGAAAATCAGAAAAATTTGCATTTGTGATTATCTTCTTCCATTTTTGGCAAAAAAAAATTTTGCTTATATCTTTATTTTATATAAAACTTACAATATCCTTTGTTTTGAGCAGTGTATATAACATATTTGAATCCTCTTTTATGTATATTATACTTATTATTCATTATATTGATTTAAAATGTACATTTTTGTAGTATTTTATTCGATTGCTTAATTATTTAAAGAATTTTCTTCATTAATATTATAAAAATCATTTTTGATTTTTTTATATAAATCTTACAATATCCTTTAATTGTTTTGAGCAGTGTATATAGATATATATCTATACATATAAATAAAAAAATGAAGTGTCTGTTTGTAATTTGGAAGTAACACATTTTTACTAAATGCATTTAAAAGTATATACGGTACTTATATGAAAAAATCAATTTTTAAAATTTTTGTCTGTCTGTCTTTCTTTTAGTCTGTTTGTTCAGGCTAATCTCTGAAACGGCTGGACCAATTTTGACGAAACTTTCACTGGCAGATAGCTAATGTTATAAAGAATAACCCAGGCTACTTTTATTACAGAAAAAAAATTAGGGTCCCGCGAAAATAAAATTAAAACCAATGAAATGGTGAAATCCATTTCTAATAGGTATTGTTTTTTTCAATAGGGATTATTTTTATTCAATAGGGATTATTTTTATTCAATAGGGATTGTTTTATTTCGCGAGCCTTCTGTCTCAATGTTTCTAGCAGTTATATCAAACTTTTTGTTTGATAAGGTTACTGAGACTCGCGATATTTCCCGTTCATGTCCGATCATAATGATTTTAACAGTCTTCACTTACCCCTTGCTTGCGGCTTCGTTTCACCCTACCCAGTCCTCAACTCATCGATAGTGTCAAAGGTCACGAGTCCCTCTCCCCTCCCCCCTGCTTGCAGATTCGTTTCACCCTATTATTACTAAGACCTGTTTTGAACTGTTGCATCATTCCAATGATTTCATTCTCTCTCAAAAACACTGAGCAACGTTAATTTTTCTATAACTTAGACAGCATTTAAACTTAAATCAGGAAGTTTTTGGGTTTTATGTCATTTGACTTCTCACAAGGCTCCACATTTAAATAGAGGTAAGCCAATTTCATACCTCTATTATTTATTTCATTGCCAAACACTGCACAAAGCTGTAACAATAAATGTTTTTCTTTCAAGAGTAATTGTGCAAGTTTGAGTGTGCGATGAGGGTGGCGATCACAGAGCCTTCTGTCTCAACGATTTCTAGCAGTTATATTAGCAGTTTGATTAGGTTGCTGCCACTTGCGAGATTTTGCCTCCATGTCCTTTGATCCTAATGATTCTATATAGTCCTCCTCCATCGACAGTATCAAAGGTCATGCGTCCCTCTCACACTTTGCTTAAAAAAAAACAAAGAAAAAAAAAGTAAAACAAGAAAGAAACATTGATTCACAAAGTAGAAGAATGACATTATACTTATAGCATAGGTATTTCTTTACGTGGAATATATAATTATTAAGTTTTCGTAAACTCTGCGAATTGAATAAACATTTTTTGTTAAATTCCACGTCGTTGAAGTCGCGGGTAACAGCTATTTAACATAAAATAAATGCATCAGAAAGTAATTTTAACGTATTACACATCCAGACACAAATTATTTACATTATTTTAATGCGTTTATTACACAAAATTTGTAACAATGTGTTAATTTTTCAGAGCAGAAGGAAGGTGTTTTCAAAAGTCGATCCATAAGAGAGTTACAGGAGGGGGTTATAAGTAAAAAAATAACTTTTTTTATCAGCTCTTATATCTACAGACTTAAAATTTCGCAAACATGGTTTTTTGTTCAGCTGCGATAATGCAAAAAGTTGTTTTTGTTTAATTTACAATTCACGTAAAATTAACTCATTAAAAGCTTCTTTATCCTTCAGTCTGTATTGCTTAAATTTTCAATTCACCCGTGCGAAGAACGGGTATACCAGCTAGTATATATATATATATAAGCTGTTAGAGCATGTAAGGATAAAAATATTATTTAATGTCGATAAAATTCTCAATTTCGTATTTTAAGTAATAACTTGAATAACAATTAACTCTGAATAATTTAGATATATAAAATTTTAATCTGAAAGGGTAAAAAAGACTTTTTCACATAAGGTATAAAGTATATTATTAGAGAAATACAATTTTATGAATAAAATAGAAAAGTAATGAGGGGGAAAAGTAATCAGCAGCTCTGTCATTAATAAAAAAATAAATTTTATTATTCTGAAGTTCTGAATATGATATTAAATAAAACAATTTTTTAATTTTTGGTGTTACTAAAATTTATATAGTAATATAATGGAGTGTATAAATCCATTGTACGTTATTATTTTTTATTATTGAAATACTATGAAGTGCCAATTTCATAAGAAATCAATAAAAAATTCTTCCTTGTACTAGAAATATCACTTTTTATATTGAAAATTACATAGTTTTTGAAATACGAAATATTAAGCTAACTTTTGTCATAACATTTCAGTGATTCAGAATCCTAGGTCAAAACTCGAAAGAGCTACCCAATCTAGTCACTTTCAAACCCCCAACCCCCTTTTCCGGCGACTATTTTTAGAAAGTAACGGGGAGTAAGACAGAACCCTTTGCAATGACGTAGTCTCAAGACGTAATCCACAGGGTTGTCTTATATTCTTTTTAACAACCAAAGTGAAATTTTTCCAACTCCGAGAGAGAACCGCCGAAAACGTTCCTGTAACCACGCCTCCTTGCCACATCCTCCGAACCAATCAGGAGACACTCACTCATCAAGGCTCATCCACATCAGGCCACATCTAACATTTTCGATATGGGATGGAGGAACGCTTTGCGTTCCATTTCCCAGTGACGACCAGCGACCTATATTCTTTTTACTTTGCAATCCCCCTTCCCCCCACCCATTTTTCATGGGAAAAAAGCAGAATTAACGTTTCTGAAGTGATTAAAGGCATTATTTGTGTAGAAAAATGTTCTTTTTCATAAAATATAGTATTATTAATATGTATCTAAGCTTCTTGTGCCGTAATTTTCTTCTAAAACAAAGTTAGTTGAACTTTGTGCTTAGAATGCATACACGTGGCACCATCTGCAGTCATTATATTAAAGCTTGCCAAACATGACGTCAGAAAATTCTAGAAGCAAAGATATATGTATTTTTCACAATTTTAAAATTTTCTAGACAGTAAATGGCATTTCTACATTTCATGGTGCATTTATATGAGTAATTTATATTCTCAGCAAAAGAGTTTTTACACTTATATAGTGTGATTTCATTGTGCTAAAGTGTTATTACGTTTTCAGTACAAGTGAAAGTCCCCCTTAATGCAATGAAAAACACGCGAATACAAAAATCTTCATAAAAATGATTTTTATAATATTAATGAAGAAAATTCTTTAAATAATTAAGCAATCGAATAAAATACTACAAAAATGTACATTTTAAATCAATATAATGAATAATAAGTATAATATACATAAAAGAGGATTCAAATATGTTATATACACTGCTCAAAACAAAGGATATTGTAAGTTTTATATAAAATAAAGATATAAGCCAAATTTTTTTTGCCAAAAATGGAAGAAGATAATCACAAATGCAAATTTTTCTGATTTTCAAACTGTGGAGTATGCTAATTTTGAGTTTGATGTCAAAAACGTCGCTTCAGCGGCAGCGAATGAAATTTGACTTTCAACTGAAATCAAGACAAGGATGGTCGGCATTCAGTGACTGCTTTGTTTCGATGAGTACGACGTCTCAGCCAAGTCATTTAACCGATTCAGAAGCTTGGAGAGTTGTTGGTAGGCTAGAAGGTGGGCCAAACTCAAGCCGAAGTAGCGCAAGCCATTGGAGTGTCACAAAGAGTGATTTCCAGGATCTGGAACCGTTTTTTGGAGACTGGAAGTGCAGGCCGAAGACCAGGACAAGGTCGTAGACGGGCAACAACGCCAGATGAAGATCGTTATTTAGAGTTAATGGCTCGGAGACACCGAAATAAGAACGCTATTCATCTCCAACAACACCTTCGCTCGGCTACTGGCACCACGGTTTCAACTCAGACTGTCCGAAACCGGCTCCATGGTGTAGGTCTGTATGCTCGCCGACCGATGGTATGTGTTAGACTAACATCAAGGCATAATCGCGACAGCAGGGACTGGGCAACAGAACATGTGAACTGGAGGAGAAATTAATGGAGCAATGTTCTTTTCTAACGAGTCCCGTTTTTGTGCTCATCCGAATAGTAGGCGTATTTTCATCTGGAGGGAGCGTGGCAGTAGGAATACTCCTGCGTTCGTGCACGAAAGTTTCAGATTTGGCATTGGGGAGTGTTGGTGTATGGTGGCATCTCCATTGACGGGCGCACATACCTCTGCATCATTCGAGATGGACCTCTGACTGCTCGCCGATATAAGGATGAGATCCTCAGACCTATTGTAGTCCCTTACGCTGCAGCAATCAGAGATGACTTCATTTTAATGGACGATAACTGCAGGCCACATCGTGCTAACCTGGTGGAGGATTTCCTTTTCGAGGAAGAAATCGTAGGAAAGGAATGGCCAGTGAATGAATCGTGACATGAATCCAATAGAGCACGTTTGGGACGCTCTAGGAAGACGAGTTTCTGGCCGCCAACCACCCCCACAAACTCTCCAAGAACTGGAAAAAGCTCTTCTGGAAGAGTGGGACAGAATACCCCAACTCGTGATTAATGCCTCATTGAATCCACGCCTCAAAGGTGCTCAACGTCGCTGGCCGTCCGTGGAAACCATACTGAAAACTATTTCCTTTGAAGAAAACACCTTCTCTTATTCTTTTTTTTCTCATATGCACAAATTGCGTTTTTTTCTTTTTGTACACAAATGCGCAATAAAATGCATTTTTTTGCCAAACATGTGTAATTTATTCTCATATAACCTACTACGTCAGTCGACCATGTATCAATCAGCTAAAAAGTTTCCCAGCCACAAGATCCACCGAAAACCGCAATATCCTTTAATTATTTTGAGCTGTGTATTATAAGCACTGCAGATACATTTTGAGCAAATTTGATTTGATTGTATCAATTACTAACAATTTTTTTTAAAAAAAGAATTGACATTCTGTATTGAAATAAACATTGTGGCAATTTTTCTAGGCGTTTTGCTTTTTAGCAAGAGGTAAGCTAAAAATGTTTCTTTCACTACAGGAAGTAAGCAAAATAATTCATGCTTTAAATTCAAAATAAAAACAACAGGGAAAAAATAGCAATTATGAATTGTAAAAGAGAAAATACACTTTCACCAAAGATTCCTTCTGGACATTAATAAAAAAAATTATATTCACTGGCCTCAAGAAAACCACTGAAGAAACGTTATTTATGAAATTCACTATTTATGAAATTCATTTAGTTTTTAAAATTACTTTTGTAAGAAAGGATAACCAAATTAAAGTTCTGAAAATTACCTTTTCTCAATGATATCATCCCCCTGAAAATTATTTTACTTAAAAAAATGACTTTTTAAAATTAATAATTTATAAATTAATAATTTGTGGGAGGTAAAAATCAAAGAAAAATTTCCTTTTTTTTTCTAAGCATTCCTCCCACAATTTAGCATCCAAATGTATAATTTCAGTATAATAATTTTCTATTGAATTAAAGTTTTTTTTTAGAAGAACTACAAGCAAACAATTTGTTAAATTACTGACAGCTAATTGGCATTGAATTGGATTGTAATATTTGTGAGTTTTTTTTCAAGTCAATGATACCATTGGAATTCATTAAACAAAAATCAGGTCTATTATATATTAATTCTTGTACAGAATGACCCTTTGGATTAAAATGCATTTGATCTCCATTAACATATAGTCCTCACCTGATCTAATTAATCCATCCGGAGAGGCAGCAATATACTGCTCAAAAGGTTGTATAACTAGACCAGTTTGTCGGACTACATTTTGTGGATTGCGTTGTTGGACAATATACCGGATGTAATCATGTTCCAACCCTTACTTTACAGCCGGTATAAAATTCAACGAACCATCCTTTTTTTTCAAAATTTGAAAGGCTAATGTTTTAAAATCAGCTACTCTCGAAATAATTAATTTGGTGTCGCTTGCAGTGAGGCGTAGCCTTCTTTCCAGATGCCATTCACTGCAATTTTGTCCCATAGTCCTTCTTTCTAATGCTAATATTTCATCCGTGTTCCTATAGTAAATTTTATGGGAAAAAAAGTGTTGCATCAATATATAATGCAGGCAAATTTTCTACACACTTTTGACTGCATGCAGCAGCTGGCAAAATGATAGATTTTTCCACAAAATCACTTCACTTTCATTCCTCTTGACCTCCATGAAGAGGCAAAAATTTATTTCATTGTAGTCAAAATTTGTATTCACAAGCCTTCGTTTTGAAGATTCGCCCTTAAAAATTTCCTGTGAAACCGTTTTAGAAGGCTTTGGATGGTGCCAAATTTGCAGCCGTTCAGTTGACGCATAAAATAACTCGTTTCGGACGTAATCTTCAATTGCATGAAGTAATGCAAAAACATGTTTGAAATATGCCCTGCAGGACAAGTGCATTTTGCAGTGATTATCTGAAATTAGAAAGAAAGAGCATTATATTTTAAACAAATAAATTGTAAAATTAAAAATTTTAAGCATGCATAAGGTGTTTCATATTTACATGCCATTCCGCTGAACAATAAACTAGCAAATATGTTTTAGAATTTGTGCCAAAGTTTATCAAAGTTTATTAGTTTTGCTTCATTTTCCAAATCGATTAACTCCATAAACCAAGAAGTTGAAAAAATGATGAAGTATTGTGTGTGTATTGTTTTTTAAAATTCCTTTTACATTACAAATTCAAAAAATATGATGTAGACTGTATCACTGCAGGTGCATCTGCCATCTAATGACATACAGAAAGTATAAGGGAGAATATACTTGGATTCAATGCTATTTTTCGTGATCAAGGAGTTTATCGATTTGACAAGTGAAAGAAAATTAGTAATTCAAATTCAGTATTACAATTAATTTTCTTACTGAAAACTTCATCATATAAATATCTGTTTTATTAGATTTTAGCAAAAATGAAATTGTTGGCTATATTTCAGCTCCTGCCAAGTCAATTTGTCTTTTAAGTTTTATAACACCCTTTTTTTCATGCTTTTTGACATTTCGGTCCCATTTATTAGGATTATGGCTTATTCTTCATCCAATTATTTGTTGAAAATTTTTCATTTATGAAATTAAAACAATTTTCAGATTTAATGCAATGGCTAAAAAGAATTAGTTGTTTAGTGGTGTTATTGCTATATTATAGAAGAAATATTATTTCTTTTTAAAATGCTCACCTTCATAGCTCACCTGAGAAGTTGTTCGAACTTCCACAGAAGGCTGGTACGTTACTCGCTTTTTCACCTCCGCACGGACTTTGCAATTAATAACAAAATTTTCGTTAGCAGCGTCGTCCGGCTCGGTGAACGATATACTGCTCACAAATCCGTCATTAAATAACTCTTGTCCTTTGCCCATTCTAAATAGCACGCTATTATTTCCAGTGATTTGGGGAAAAAGTATCGGCGTAAGCATACATATGACGACTTTGAAAGTTTTTCAAGTTTAATGGTCTCAGTTCTATACTATGAGCCATTCTTGTGTGCAAATAAAAACGATAATAAACTAAAAAATAACTAAGAACTAAATATAAGTACATATACTAAAAAATATCCTAAAATATTAATAAACATATAAACTCTGAAAGTAACCAGTATCAATAGGCTTGGCACATTAACACTAAATAACACAAATATACTGAACTACAACAAAAATTACACTAAAAACAATTATTTAAGTTACTTCCTACGTAATTATTAAACTAGGTTAATGCAAAAATATAATAATAACAAATAATTGTTAAGAGAAAATGTTCGCACAAAAGATGTTAACAGCTGACGCATAGGTAATAGCACACAATAAAGCAACACGCGGGAAATGTTTTTATCTTTCTCACGTGATTTCGGCTAGGCGTCTCATTGGGGTGAATCAACCTCATTAATAACCTTTTCCCTGTTACTCCTCACACTAACGTCAACCAATTGTCAGCTGACCCAAGTGACGTCTCTCTCTCTCTCTCTCTCGCCCTCGCATCTTCCACTCTAAATCCCATTTAAGTGTATTTTCATTTTCCCTCTTCGAAATTTCTTATCTTTGTATTATAGATTTTAATATTTATATCCAATCAAAATCTCTTCTCAAAAAATACTTTTTTTCTATAATAATTGTGGTGACCCCCTGGGTTCCACCCTGGACACCAAGATTAATTTGAGGCAAAGAATCACTAAGATTCATTTGTATAATAATAACTTGTATTTATTATCTTGATTCAAAAATCAGAAACTCTAATAACATATAATATTTCTATGTTACGTCAAACAAAAGGAATTTACCTTTAATATTAAATTAAATTACGAGAATTATGAAATTAATCAATAATTACGCGCAAGATCAAATAAGGTCTAACGAAATAGGAGGTCCGAAAAATACACGTAACTCGAATTATTAGCTTTTAACTTAAACTAATTTTATTAAACTAGCGATTGTTTTAAGCGATAATAAACTATATTATATCACCTGGCAATACTTAGGTATCTTCAAAAGATTCCTTCGTAGATTACTAACCGTAACTCTTCAATATCGCAATCCAATTGAATCCTCCAAACTTGAGGCTACTGCTGCAGGCTCAATAACCTTCATCTTTACTAGCTTACAACGCTCTACTTAAATACCCTATCTACTTTGCATATCCCGTTTGCTTTTCGGAGTTGATTGGAAATATACACGAATTAATAATCCCCAAAAAGACGCCTTAGAATATTAGTGGAAAGTTTCCGTACAGGCTCGTCACATAATCATTTGGATTAAAAAAGAATTTAAAACTGTACAACAATTTTTTATCTCTATATACATGGCCTTTTTCTATCTATATTATTAAAGCCTCTGACCTGCTTTTTTCTTCTCAGAAAATGGAAATCTAAATTTTCAATCCTTATTCACAGTTCTCTTTTCCTCTCTCACTTCATTGACGGCGGCACTTCAGAAAGTAATTTCTATTGGAGAATCAAATTAAAAGTTCGCATTATATTGGAATGTATGTCATTATATATTATTTTTTAAAAAAAACAACGCTTTAATGCAAAACTCTTTGAGAGTATTATATTATGAAACCATGCCATTGTTTTGATCAACTAGCGTTTTCCTTTCGGAAAATAGAAAATAAATGAATAGAACTGGAACATATTCTTAAAATGCCATTTGTCATTTTTCTAAAATTTGTCTCTGTGTTTAATGGCAAATATTAAAGCAATTTCATTGCTTTGAAAATCCAGATAAAGAGGGAAAAAGGAATGCTGTATTTTTTTTCAAAAATGTAGTTGGCCATGGAATTAATTTACAATATTTTAATCATATCAAAAAAAATAATAAGCAATTGACTTGAATAATATATTCTGAATTGAGCAGAAAAAATAATAAATTGGAAGTGAGTGAAAGGAAAAAGAAAGAAAATATTAATCTGTCATAGAAACAAATCTACTTATAGCTCGCGATTCCTCCATCCTAACCTTCGATTCAAACTGTTACGAATGGCTCAAGGCTAACTTGACTTCAAAGGGCAATGAGTTGACAAAAAACTAGATTCAATCCTAATAGTTTTCACTCACGATCCAGGATCTTCTACAGATTAAAATATCCTAGTTTTGACTGGGAATGCAAAAGAAGATAAATCGTCACTCTTAAATTTCAAATGTAGGTTAACTCTTGAAAAAATACATCGATTATCAATCGATAATAATAATTGACTTTGTTTTGAACAATTTCTGTAGAAACTTCTTTGTTTTAAATACACATCTTTTGTGGCTATGAAATAAGTAACGGCAGCGACTGTTCGATGTTAAAATGAAAAGATAATTTTTATCAAAAACAACAGTACGAGTACTTTTAAAAACATTTTTCATTCAATATGCAGCAATATTTTTCAGAGGTAAAAATCTAAGTAAATTTTTTTTATTGATAACAATACAGAGATGATCCCATACACTTCTTAAATTTATCCAACATACAAAATTGATGAAAACTACACGAATTAAATGCTGATAAATATACTTTATAGAAATGCTTCTGTTTAGTTGGAATTATTATACGAAAGGAGCGCCACGTTTTGATATTTTTAGTACGAAATTGCCAACTACAAATTAGAATATATGAAAATGTATTATATGTAATGTGCATCGGGTACGAGATGTGGCACACATAAGAAAACGTCCAATAAATCATTGCTGAGATCAAATGAGTTCCCTTTCAGCAAGATTGAACTGTACGAAAAAAAAAATGTCACATGGGCCAAATCAGGTGAATAAGGAGGATGTCCCACCACAATAATGCTTTTACTGGTCAGAAACTGCTTGACAGATAGGGCCATGTGAGCGGATGGATTGTCTTGGTGCAACATCCATTCATCACTCCCCAATTCTGGCTTTTTTCTCCTAATTTTTTCACCAACTATTTTTAGTACTTCAGTTTAGTAACGTTGATTAATAGTCTGACCACTGATGTGAGAGGGAACTCACTCATATCACGAATTTTGGATATGTTTCGGTCTGTAATCGCTGACCTTAGACGCCCAGCCGGTTTATCATCTTCTCCGCTAACCCATCCCCCTGAAAACTTCTTATACCATTCAAACAAATGTGCATAAGACAAAGTTTCATCTCCATAAGCCTCGGTTAATATTTGAAATGTTTTCGTGGCTGATTTCTTAAGTTTCACTAGAAACTTGATGTTGATTCGGTATTTTTCCGTCAGAATGCAGTTTCACGTGTTCACTCAATGATGCAGTACTCCCAACTGGCATAATCGATTGAGAAAAAACTTGCCACATAGATAGAGGAGGCGCGTGGGATGACGTCTCCAAAACAGTTGTTGCCAACTCCACTCTTCTTTCAAGCTACGCACTTAAACTCTTTTGTTTTGTCACACCTTGCATGTCTGTATATTAATGTTTAATGTTATAGTGCAGCCATCATGTCTTGATTTCGAAAAATCTTTTTTGTTAAAATGTCTTTTACTACTTCCGTCACCTTTTATTATCAATACAATTATTTCGTGTACACACGCATATATATATATATATATATATATATATATATATATATATATGTAAGCATAATTAAATTAGATTAAAAATTAAATTCCGTATCTAGCACACACACACTTGACTCATCTTTCTCAGTTCACATCTTCAAATATCAAATTAATCACCCATTTATTTCTTCCGAACATATGGCCTAGCCAATAAACATGTCTAATTCCAGATCGTTAGATTTAATAGTCAACATATGTCAGCATTAACTTTCAAATACCCTCTTCAAATTCGCGATACTTACCACGTGTTTTTCAAGTGTTATCCATTTTAACCGAAAATCGTGGCGTGCTTTTTTACTCCCTGCTCTTAGCGTCAGAACAAATGTAGAAATGATTGAATAAAGATCGTCTTATCATTTTTCTAAATTTTAATCTGATTCTGTCTTCAAAATCATGATATATATATATATATATATATATATCATGATATATATACACATGAAGCATATACACATATATGCTTGTTTGTTTGTGTGTGTGTGTATTAGAATATATTCGTATAGATATTTATTACCATAAATAAAATTTTACAAGAGAAAAGTTATTAACTCTTGATGCATTTTAAATTTAAAACTATTTGTAGCCGATGAAATATCTTAATGTTTGTGAAGAAGATATTCTTTTAACGTACAGTGTTTCATAAGACACTGGGTAGGATGTTATACTGGTGTTCACATTTGGAAAATAACCTCAAAAACAAAGTTTGACATTAATAATTGTTTTTGTAAAGGTATGTAAGCCATTGAATGAATTTATTCAATAAAAAATTAATTGAATACGATAAATATTTTTGTGGCTTTATTGAGTTGTAGATTCGCTAAAAGAATGATGTAAAATCTTAAAACTGATATTTGAGGCTCTACTTCAGCTAGCTACCGTTGTTCTGAATAAAGTGTTCTAATACATATTAACAAGTAAAAAGAAGTAAAGTAACATTTTGAAAAAAATATAGGGGGATAAAGAGGGTATTGGATATACAAATAAAATATTTCACCAAAAGTTCCAAAAGCTTAATTTTTCGGTATAGAATGGCAAGATGTTTATTTCCCTGAGAATATTTTTCCTTTCAGTACACATGATAAATATATCTCATCTAGAGATACCAATATCAAATAAAATTTATTCTCATGAAACACTAAAATGGCTGATAACAGATAAAGAATTGCTAGTGTACTTACAGATCTCATTAAGAAACTTATAACTTATTAAGTAAACATTAAGCTAAGATTAAATAAGGGTACATATTCAAAAAAAATTTTAATGTGTACTTATTACATAAAACATTTCTTTAAAAGAATGTAAATATGAAACATTGATTTTGGAAAATAAAATCGTCCAGTTCGAATATATTAGGATCGTACTTGAACAAAATGATAAGCAAAGAAGGTATTAAACTATAAGTCAAACATAGGAGCATTCAATAGCAAAATGTAATTAATGACTTAATACTGTTTAATTGGGATTGTTGGAGGAGGATTCATTCATTCTACGGTATTTTAGATCATAATCTACTGAGTATATCAAACACACATTTTTAAAATTTTGTATCTATACCGAAATTTTGTTCACTTTATATAATTATTATTAAGTCATAGCTGTATTTATTTTTAATTATTATTAAAAGAAACTCCAATTATCTGCACTTAAATGAGAAATGGGTCATTCAACTCAATCAGGTAAAATAGGTGCTTACAGAAATTTAGGTTTATTTTAGAATAAAGCCACACAAATGTGTGTAGAACGTAGGACTATCAGTAGAGCCATGTGAATAGAGATATTGCTCTAGAAAACTTAAAGTCATTCAAAAAACGACTAAAAGATCTTACGTGATGTTAAAGATGTAATTGTTTCTCAAATATTTTCGAGAATCACAAGATTTTCTTAGTTTCACTTTTCTTTTCTTTAAAATGTAAAAATTGTTTTTAAAAGCACAACACGCATGCGCGTGGCTTGTGTAACACAATTTCAATGTCAATTTCAGATGTTTGGCCGTGATAGCCCAGTGGGCCTGCGAATCCTAGTTTATTTCAAGAGCTGTAGATGCACTTGAGATGAATAGAGGCTAGAAGTCCTCCCATTGACATGATGTGGAAGTTTGGAGCGAGGGAGACAGCTCAGTTGTCTTCCTCATCACTTTAATAGGGTTTCAAATTACGAGATCCCACGCGAATACCCCGCCTGTTGCTCCAAAATAATAAAAATAGAGTTAAATTAAAATTAAATACAGATAAGCCTACTGTATTCAAAACGCATACAAAGCTTAATTTAATTTAAATTTTAAATAGGGAAGATGAGAGGAAAATAGTTCTCTCTTTTAAAAGTGGATTAAGGTTAAAATGAACTATGGAATGTCATTCATTGAGATGTTCTGCTAAGTTTTTTACTCTCAAAAATAGGTATCAATACATTTTGAAAGGAATGCTAATTTCCCTTCATACCAAGGGTGGGCAACCTTACAGCTGTAATGCGCCAAACCGATCTACCAATATAATTCGGGATGCCGCATAGAAGGAAATATTTGAAACAATTTGACTTCCGTGGCAATGCATTCAAAGTTAGGGACTAGAGTCAAGAATACAGATTTATAGTTTTATGATATACAAGATGAAACATTTGTTCTTCGAAAGGGTTAATTTTTAAAAATAAATAAAAAAAATATTACTCTTTATATAATACATTGAAGTGCCACTGAATTAGGGATAGCAATGGTTTTGCAAATTGTGTAGCGCTGCGCATCGATTATGCGCAAGTGAGAGTGCTGTGGTAACTGCATTATAGCGCAAGCCAAAAGGCTTAGGGCTTAATTATACTTATTTTTCCTTGGGAATTTAAAATTAATTTTAATTTTAACTTAAATTTAATCTTAAACTTTCTTCTTAAAGCTAAAAACTATCACCGTAGCATGTAAATGCTAGCTCCGCGCCGAGAGTCGTGGATTCAATGTTTTTACTGAAGCGATGTTCGCCGCGGTGTTGGAAACCGAGAGGGTGACCTCTTCGGATTCAATTTTGCGGCTGATCTCGCTTCTGATTTCCTTTCCGGCCACCAGATGGAGGCACAGTACCTTCTATCCAGTAATACTTTTAAAATTCGTTTCACATTCAGCAATCATTAATCAAATCGCTCCCTGGAACGATCGTTATATTTTTGAGAGCTGGATATTCCTTGTTTCCTCTTATCAATTAATATCATGTTATATCACATATATGACTTCATTGCGTTATATAAATTCTTATACCGCGATCAGTCCTATATTCTCTTGTTTTTGCCCCCCATTTTTATACAGGCAATGTGCAAGTTGGTTCATTTTAATTTTTTTTTTTTTATTCTAAATTTTTCTCCCCTTCTTCTCTATGGGATCTTGGAAATTTTTATTTCCAAGATCACTTTGTCTCGGGTCGTTTATTTTCGGATCGACCCAATGCTTTTCCACGCCCACTTTCTGCGATGATCGGCTACGGCCAATGAAATCGCAGTAAGCTGGGCAATTCTTCCTTCGGTGAGCGCACTGTTTTTTAGGAGATTTGTTCTGCTCATTTAATTATCTCTTTTATTTTTTATATTTTTTCTTTTTCACTTTATGTCACTCCATTAATTACATGCCACTTGCCACTGCATTATAGCGCGTACTGTGATTGTTCTGAATTAGTTTTTTGGATTCCCGTATGAGTGATTTAGACGTCTTTGAACGCGGACAAATCATAGGTGCTTGAAGCATGGGCCATTCAATTTCCGAAATCATCGTACTGCTAGAATTTTAAAGGTCGACAGTGTCAAGAGTATACCAAGAATACATGGATAGTGGACAAGAAACTAGCGATCAGACAAACTGCAAAAGAACAACTAGCCTTGACAGTGCGTGGCGAGAGACGGCTCAGACGTATTGTACGTAGCCAGAGAAACCAAACATTAGCTCAAATTACCACTCAGTTGAATGACGGTGCCAGTCGTACAGTCAGTAAATGGACTGCGCAAAGCTCGCTCCACCGTATGGGTTTTGAGAGCCGTCGACCTAAGAGAGTACCGTTGCTCAATGCTCGCCATTGGGCTGCATGTCTTGCCTGGGGAAGAGAGCACAAAGACTGGAGCGTAAATGACTGGATACGAGTAGCGTGGAGTGATGAGTTTCGACTTCAACTACTTAACGCCGATGGGAGGCTGAGAATATGGCATCAGGCTCATGATGATATGGATCCTGCATGCCAGTTTGGAACTGTACGTGGGTATGGTGGCATAATCAAGGTATACACTGTTTGGGATCTTTGGTGCGTGTACTAGCCTCCCTTTATACAATTCAGTACGTAGAGTTGCTGAGTGATCACCTCCATCTATTTACGCTGTTCTGTTATCCGCATGGTAATGGAGTTTTCCAGCAAGACAACTGTACCTCTCACATGCCCCGGTTGGCTGCTGGATGAGCATTCATCTGACTTTTTTCTCAGAAATTGGTCACCTAGAAGCTCATACTTAAACCCTATTGAGCCTCTTTGGGATGTTAGGGAACAAGGTGTGAAACGCCATCACAAAGCACCAATGAACCTTTCTGAATTATGGACAGCTTTAGCCAATATTTGGTAAGTCATTCCCGTGGAACGTTTAAGGTATCCGACTACGTTCGGAACCGTGATTTTTAAAAAGCGCAAAAATGGAAAGTTTTCATGATATTTAGTGTCTCTTAGATTAGAATACATGTATAAAAAATTTTTAAGAACATTTTGACAAAAAAAATTATTTAAATACAATATTTCGGCAAAAAATTAACTTAGAATAACCTTTTTTTCAAAATGTTCTCCTTTTGTGAAAAATACTTCTATTATAATAATATTTTGCCTGTATATAGCTCAGACCTCTGTACAGAGGCTCGACTGTGATTTTTGAAAAATTCACATTATTTTTGGAGTTACAACCAATTGAAATAATTATCGGCATTCTTTTCTTAAAATTTCCCCCCTCTGTTGTCGTAAAATGTGGATAAACCCACTTCTAAGTTTATATATTTCAAAAACTCTAGTTGAGCCTCTGTACAGAGGTCTGAGCTATATAAAGGCGAAATATTATTATAATAGAAGCATTTTTCACAAAAGGAGAATATTTTGAAAATGGGTCATTCTATGTACATTTTTTGTCAAAATATTCTACTTAAATAATTTTTTATTGTAATACTATTCTTAAAACAATTTTATGTACATTTTCTAATCTAAGTGACACTGAATATCATAAATATTATCCATTTATACGCTTTTGCAAAATCACGGTTCCGAACGTAGTCGGATACCTTAAAGAAACTTGTGTTGAATCTATGTCTCGTCGTGTGACAGCCGTTACCAAGGCCAGAGGAGGTCCAACTCGTTACTAGTTACGTATCCTTAATTCAGTTGCAGTTCAGTGTAGCTGAATTATAAGGAGACTAAAACTCGGTACAAAACAATATATTAAAAAATGTAAAATAATTTTTAAGGAGTGCGCTTTTTATTTATCTACACTGCTGGTCACCGTAAATGCAACACCCTGAAGGAATCATGCAAATAACATGGGATTTACAACATGCAATAGCGGAGGTGAGATAGAATGATTAGAATTTCAGCGCAGATACACAACACGCGTGCCTGTGGCGCCACCTCAAAGCCCTATTTAAGGCTTGCATATTTCGACGATTTCAAGTTCGGCAATTGTGTTTTCCTTGTGGTTTTTCAAAATACGATCAGCTATGTCTCGTAGAAAACAGCGATCAGCTTTTGATCAAGTATCCGAGTTTGACAGAGGAAGGATAGTGGCCTACCTAAGATTGTGGATTATTCTTCAGGGAAATCGACAGTCCTGTTGGACGAAACCAAACAACTGTAATGCGGATATGTGACCGTTGGATGCAGGAGGGTACGACGGACCGACGTGGTCGATCGCATCCACCTCAGTGCACCATTTCACGTGAGGACAGGCAAATTGTGCACATGGCAGTGAAGGATCGCTCAGTCACATCACGAACCGTAGCACAGCACATTGAGTCTGTAACGCATCATTCAATGCCTGCGCATACCATTCGACTTCTCTTACAGCAGAGTGGTCTGTCCGCAAGACGTCCATTATTTGGTCTACCCTTGACGCATAACCACAGTAGTCTCCTCCACCAATGGTGCAATGAAAGGAGGATGTGAGCGGCAGGATGGCAGTTGTCTTTACTGACGAGTCACGCATCTGTCTGCAACACCACGCTAGTCGGATTCGAGTATGGAGACACCGCGTAAAAAGGATGCTGAACAGCTACATTATGCACCACCACACTGGTCCTGCACCGGGTATTATGGTATGGGGTGGTATTGGATATCACTCTCACACTCCTCTAGTACGCATTGCCGGTACTTTAAACAGCCAACGCTACATCTCCGAGGTATTGGAGCCAATTTCCTTCCTTACCTTCATTGCTTGGCCACAACCATTTTTCAACAGGATAATGCGCGACCACACGTGGCACGCATTGTCCAAAGGCTCTTCGTCAATCATCAGATTGAATTGCTTCCCTGGCCTGCTTGCTCTCCGGATCTTTCCCCGATAGAAAACATGTGGCACATGGTAGCTCAACGATTGACCCAGATTACACCCCCAGCTGCCACACCAGATCAACTTTGGCAACGTGTGGAATCTACTTGGTCTGCTGTATCCCAAGAGCACATCCAAAGTCTCTTTGAATCAATGCCGAGGCGTGTGGCAGCGGTGATCTCCAACAATGGCGGCTACTCTGGCTACTGATTCTGGCAGGAACCACACTTCCCAGAAGTCTATAAATTTAATCATTTGATACTTTGTCAACATGTTATCTACAAAATAAATTTTGTTGTGCTGTCTCTTATCTTTCTTGGTGTTGCATTTACGGTGGCCAGTAGTGCATAGCGCCCCTTAAGCCCTCGCAACGCGTTTCGACGGTAAATGTTCGCAAAACCCCTCTTGTAGCGTATCTCTACTCCATGAAAGGAAGGCCTCTACTAAATTTCAAGTATGATTGTCTAAGAATTCAAGAACGGGGATATTGATCTATAACGCCCCTTGGGGACAAAAACGGGAACCTTCTTCAGAGATGCTGATAATTCCCTTAATAGTACCGGGACTCGTTTCTGAGTTTTAGCATAGTGTGCATTTTCTTTATAACATATATTGATTAATTATACAACGAAAAGATATTTATTGACATAAAAATAAACAACACAAAATATAAAACTATCTTTTAATGTTAAAAAAATTAAAATTATACACATATTAGATATTTTTTAAAAATAAGTCAAACTAAGAAATTAACAACAAAATGTAAGTGCTTCTTTAAAAAATTATCAGTTTCTTTTTTCTGTCATATTATGTCAAAAAATAAGCATATTTTTTGTAAAAATTTTAAAGATGAAATCATTTATATTGTTACGAATTTAGTCTTATTCTAATTGTTTCTACTCATTTGTGTTCATTTCTACAGTTTAATTTGTCGTATCTAATGTGATTTCAACCCTGTTTACCTGTAATATCATTTCCACTGCATTGCACGGCCCCCATGCTTTAACATTGGTTTAAATGGTAAACTCGCCAAATATTGCAGCTAGCGCCAAGTTGGCGACGGATTTGGCGACTTAATTTTTGGCGCCAAATTTGGCGATATATCGCCAAATGTGGGCGATAAGCTTGGCGACCATGGCAACCCTGCTCCTAATAACCCTGTCTGGCAACCCTATCGCGGTATTGTAACACTATTGTATTGAATGTATTACTGTATTGAGCTTTTCTCGTACGCCCGGATTTTGCTAGATCTTTCTATTTCTCGATTATTCTGGCAAGTGCCAGAGGTTTCTGACCGAAAGGTATAAAAGGGCCCGAGCCGGCTGGTCAGTTAGTCAGATCTCAGCTTTCATGCAAGTGATACCTCTGCTTGAGAGAGAGAGAGACGATTGCATAGTGCGTGTGTTATTGCTTTTATTGAGTTATTATTTTTGTGCTGAGTGTTTACTATTGCTTTTGTTAGTGTATTACATCTGTGTTATCAGTATTTTCATCGATTGTACGTGAATTTCTCGAACTGTTCTACAATTTGTGGAGGACTGTTTTGGCCAAGAATAAAATTGTTTTGGATTCCGCTCTTCGGCTTCAATCATTTCGAACCCCCGAAAACGCAACAATATATAAACTCAAATTAGTAGTTGAAAATGTTATAAATACGTAATTTAAGGAATCCTGCTAATTTTTATTTTCATTGGAAAAAAACATACTTTTTCTTAAAGTTGGTTTTTTTTCAAGAAAAGCGAACTCAAAAGAACACTTTACAAAAATGTATATTAGATTTAAAAAGATAATATTGTATTTACGGTTAATTATTCTCTTAAAATTCTGTTTTTGTGTGGTAAATTTTAAAACAGGGAGTCCAACAACTTAGTCCAACAGCGCAATCGGTACAAAAATATCTTGTTTCTTTTTTCACCTGTTTTCACACAAAATCTTTTTTTTTCGACCATCTAACAAAACATTGCCTTGTTGGTCTCACTTTTTCGTCGGTGGGAGGAATCACTTCTAAGAAGTTTTTTTCTGTCAATTGTAAGAGACTGGGCAAAATTCCTGGTTCTCCTTTTTTCTCATTTACCGTCTTTCAATAAGGCGATCTATAATATGAAGCCTAGGATTCAAATGAGATAATATTCCTCCCAATTGCTGATATAAAACGAAAGCATTCCAAAATGATGTATCTAAAAGATGGAAGAATATTGTGTGTGTGTGTATGTGTATTATATATATATATATCTTGCATCTTTTCTTTTATTTTATTTATTGGGTAATTTGTAAGTGAAGGATTCATTTTATCTTCACCACAAGATAACAAACTTTCATTCCTTCTAGAAATCATTTACAGAAATTTCAGACTCACTATCTGAGTCAATATCAGAATTATTTTCTGTTATGAGCCTCTCATAAACACTCATTTATCTTCTATTTTAAGCTCCAAATTTTAAAAAAAAACAGTGTTCGTAGATTGCGATGCACCGATATAGTAAAATGAAAATTCCCGCCTTATTTAGTCTAAAAGAATGCAGTAAACTTAACCTTGTGAAACCGGTTTAGACATTTTATTGTAATCCTAACTTTACTCGACTATTAGAGATATTTGTTAGAAACATTACCCACCAAACGAGCAAAAAATACGGGCAAATAAGAGGACCAGAGTAAAAAAAGTGTTTGCCCGAGTGCCTCTCGGGCAAATCAGAGAAGTGTCATTTCAAGTGCCCGAGCGGTGTTTGGGTAAAACTGGAAAGTTGTTAATGTAGTTAAACAAAAAATTTAAAGTTTAATGTGAATCTTACCTTTGCATTGTTCTACTTAATTTCACAATTTCAGGGGGTATAATAATGAATTTTTTCATAGAGAGAAAGATAGAGATTTGTGCATAAACTCGATCTTTATCGGAATATCGTGCAATTACTGTAAGGCAGTGGTCTCCAACCTCCGGACCACTGAAGAGTCTGTGGACAAAATAGTATCAGGCCACACAAGGAACATTAAATTATTTCTATTTTATTTATTGTGGTGTATTTTTTTAAAGTGATAACCTTTCTATTGACGCGATTTGCTTGAGAGTGAACTAGAATGAACGTCACGCTCGGGAATGTAACGCTGATTCGGCTTTTTTCGTCTTTATTCGGACATACGCACCCCTAAAAAAGATAGGAGAGATGTTTCCCCGCCACTCTGAAACCGGTAGTTTGTACCCCCAGCAGTAAAAGTAAAAGTAAAGTTCCTAGCTTCGATCTAAGTGGTGCTCCCCCTCTCACCTCTTTCTAGGGTAGAGGTGGCTAACCCAAATGACCTCGCGGGCTACTTCGGAAAAACTTTACAATCCCGCGGGCCGCATATAAAAATATATATCTTTATATAAGATTTGGATCCATTACAAACATTTTTTGGGGTGAAAATTTAAAACAGACTGATAAATTATTATTGTTTTCATTGTTTTTCATGTATGCACACATAGATAGAAAAATAATAATAATGCAATGGTCAAATAATGTTTAATTTATTTAATTAGTGAGATATCTGCTTCTTAACTCTTTCACTTAGTTTTTGCAAGTCGATCTCAATGAATGTGTATTTGCGTATTGTAATTGATGTTGCAGATTTTCATGCGTTAAGTTTGACCCCGATTTATATTTGATAAATTTCAATTTAGAAAGAAAAAAAGAGATTCGCAGTAACAGAAGCAGCGTGATAAAATAATAACAGTTAAGGGATTTATTTTTTACAATAAAAAAATAAATAAAACACTTTTTAAACAAAAAGTATTGTACAAAATAGTCGAATTTTGTAAAGTTGTAAAGAACCTCGCGGGCCGCAAAAATATTCAAGGCTGGACACATGCGGCCCATAGGCCTCGGATTAGACACCCCTGTTCTAGCATAATATAAATGCGGGATTCTTTCTAATCCTAGTTAAAGCTTGAAAATGAAACGTAATGTTTTTAAAAAAATAGGCTTAGAGAGAAAAAGACATCCTACACTAAAATTAAACATAAAATGTAGAAAAAGGACAAATTTTTATAGAACTAAGTAAATAGTATTATTATCACTAGGAATATTGCAATTGATCTTAAGAACAAAAATCTATTTTTGTAAGCGAATCGGAATAGCAATGAACAGATAGTTCTATTAATCACATTACTTAAATATACTTTGAGTCTAAAAAGAAAATTAAAACAATTAAAAATTTAAAATCACAAAATTAAGTATACAGGTATTAAAAAAAAGCTACATTAAATAATTTAAATACAAGAAAACAAAATATAATTAAGAAGACTTTCCTTGCAGCAGCACCGGATATATTTGTACTAACTGCCATACAATGACAAAAGACCTAGTATAAGCCAGAGATTATGTGATATAAATCTTCGGATTAAATCCCTTTTTAAAATTTTTGTCCTAGATTCCTCTCTCTTCCCAATCAACTACCAGTCTTACTATTCCTTTGCTTAAATTAATTCATTGATACAATTGAATATTGTTAAATTACAACCAAAATTCACAAAGCCGGATCGGGTCTTCTGAACAAATTACCTAGGATTTTAAGTGGAAATATTTAAGTAGAGTTTTCAAAAGGCAAATCGAAACCTTTAGTTGATTTTTTAAAATCAAAATTCAATTTAATTATGTCAAATGATCCAAATGAAGCACGAGGAAGTACGGAACAACGCTTGACGGAGTTTTTTTATAGATATTTAAAAAAATTTTGAATCTAAAGGATTTATAACCAATTTCAGCTACCATAAACCAAAAATGTTTCCTTCTTAGAATACAATTAATTCCCAAATATGATTGTATATTTCGCACAAAAATATGAGTACAAACATATGAATAAATAATTTTATATGGCAATACTAATGTCTTCTTGTTTTTTATCCATAACTAAACCCTGAAATAACATTACAAAATTTGAAGTTATCACTTCTATCGTATGATCATAAGCACACACATTTTTTTCTCTCTCTGGTTGTGCAAATTTTTATTGCAATTACTTATTACGAAATTCGGATTGATATGGACTTTTTGTGGAATATATTTTATTCTGACGGCATGTTTAATACAATTAAAATAAAAATAATAAACCAAAGCAATCTAAAATAGGAATAATCAACATCTCCTCAATGGGCCGCGGTAAAATTTTCAAGCGTTGACCGGTCCGCGACAATAAAAGGGTTGTGATGCACTGCTGTAAGGTACTCAATATCATTCACGTCGGTGCTTTCATCAACAGAAACTATAAATGTAACAGTTTTCTTGTGAACCAGAATTGAATTTTGTTGTTACATTTTCTGCCATTGGAGTTATACTTCTTTCAGTAGTTCACATTTATAGACAAGTAAAAAAAATGTCTAAGAAATGTAATATATATTGAATGTGGTTCACAACATCGTCACTTTGGCCATTACGAACGCTCTGAGCGCGTTCATCTCAGTCTATCCCTCAACGTTATGGACGCGTCTATTGAAATGTCAAACATTACAAAAGGATGTACCGCTTTCTAAAGTAGTTGTTTCTTTTATTAATAGATATCAGCGCTAGAGTAAATGATAAAGATTCGAATGCAATATTTCACGAGAATTAGTCCATCATTTTTAGTTGTGTGAAATGGCGTCAGTTTCAGGCTTTTAAAAGGTGAGATGTCAAGTGAGACAATAACAATCTGTATGTAATGTAAATATATACATGATGCATTCTAAAAAAAAGTTTTATTTTTAATACTAATTATTTTTGTTAACTAATGACTTATAGCGTTTTTTATTATTTAGGATTTATTTTTTTGATTATTTTTTAAGCTTAATAGCATTAGCTGTACTAAATTCACGTTTCTTAAGAAAAAAGAAAACTCTTCCTCCTCCTTCCTTTGACGAAAAAGCGCACCTTGGAGGAATAAAAAAAAAAACTCAACACTGGGGGGAGGCG
The DNA here is from genome assembly GCA_019973935.1 of Trichonephila clavipes. Lineage (NCBI taxonomy): Eukaryota > Metazoa > Arthropoda > Arachnida > Araneae > Nephilidae > Trichonephila > Trichonephila clavipes. The sequence continues at coordinate 47,623 of BMAU01006626.1, forward strand.
TAACAGTTAATTAAGAGTCCAGAGTTTTTCAAACTGTGGGGCGCGAAAATAAAAGATTATTTTTAAAAATATTAATTAACTGAAAGGTAGAGAAAAAGAAAATATATTCCGACATAATAAATAATATAAATATTTACACTAATATAATATACTTATAAATATATCAGCTCTGCGCAATGTTTTTCATGATTAACTCATCAGTACTAAGTTAATGGGCTACGTTAATATAAATTAATTTACCCATAGGGTTGTCATATACAAAATTTAACACATATGTTATGAATAAGAAAAAGAATCGATTTAGAATTAGAATAATAAATATAGAATTATAATCAATCATATGTTAATTGGATTGCGAATGTATTCGACTTACCGCGGTCTTGCTTCCATGCTGGACACCTAAGTACATTTTTTTATAGAAGGTTGAGGAAAAAATAATAAGTTACGATGAGTCATTGAGAAACACGCAAAGAACTTTTCCAGTCTATATTTTACAAAAAAAAAACACACACACACGCACACCATTACATGTAGGAAAACATTGCACAACACAATCACAAAAAAACGATGCTTCCATCACCCACGATTACGAATCGAATGGAATTTTTCCCGCCAATCACAAATCCTTCTAGAATAAAAAAAGTCCCAGTTTGTGGCGCCATCTCTGGACGGCGAAAGGAGTCAACTGTTCTTAACATCCACCGGGAGGCGAGAAGATGTAGTCGATGGTGGTAGGGGCAAGACTGCAACTTGAGAGACTGGTCTTGTCATGACTCCACTTGAAGTCTGGATAGTGACGACACAAAATATTCCGTCAGCTCCAGGACGTGTGGCCACAATCCGTCCGGGAGTCCACCTGGTGCTGAAAGAGGCTGGATTTTTGATGAGAACGAAGGATCCTACAGGTCTTTCTGGCCCTGCATCCATTTGGTTCGCGACTGCAAGGTGTTGAGGTAAGAGAGCTGCCAGTGAGACCAGAACATCCTTTTCAACTTCATCAGAAGAGACCACCTAGAATGAATACTCAAAGATTGGTTAGTCAGACTGTGATCAGGAAGTTCGAGCAAGGGACACCCGATAAGAAAGTGTCCGGGTGTTAACACCTGGAGATCCTTAGGGTCTGAAGATAGGGGACAAAGAGGACGTGAATTTATGCACGCCTCGATTTGGCACAAGATGGTATATAACTCTTCAAAGTTCAGCACAGCCGCCTTTAAGGTTTTGAGTAAATGCTGCTTTGTGAGTTTAACTGACGCCTCCCACACACCTCCGAAATTCGGTGCATATGGAGGGATGAAGTGCCACTGAATGTTCTTGCTTGACGAATAATCCTGTACATTAGAGTTGTGAAGTAATTGAAACAAGTTCTTCAAGTAAGCTGAAGCCCCAACGAAATTGGTACCGTTGTCAGAATAAATGTCTGATGGATAGCTACGGCGTGAAACAAATCGACGCAGTGCTGACAGAAATGCTGCTGCTGGTAACGAAGATACGAGTTCAAGGTGCACCGCTTTAGTACACATGCATATGAAGAGGCCGATGTAAGACTTGAAGTTGTTCGCCTTGCGAGTATGTTGGCACTTTGTCGTGATAGGTCCAGCAAAGTCAATTCCTACTTTTTCAAAAGCACGACAAGGGTTGATTCGTTCTATTGATAGATCACCATCATTTGAGAGACAGGTTTTGCCAAAAGTTTAAAACAGTCTATGCAGTTGCACAGTTCTTTCTTGACAGCTGATTTACCATGAGGGATCCAAAATTATTGACGAATGAGGGATAAAACTAGTTCCTGCCCAGCATGGAAATCGACCCTATGAAAATGTTTAATGATTAAACTTGTAAAATGATGCTTTTTTGGTATGAGCATAGGATGCTTTTGTTCAAATGTAAGAGTTTGTTGGAGACGAAGACGTCCTCCGACACGAAAAATTCTCTCAGAGTCAAGGAATACATTCAAAGACTGAAGTTTGCTAGATTTGGGAAGAGGCTTGTTACATCTCAAGAGAGTAAGTTCTGTATGGTATTCTCCATTTTGTAACAATTTGACTACCTTTTTGATTGAAGTTTCTAATTCATGTGTGTATAAAGGCCCAGTAACTTTGGACACTAATTTGGAATTATGGTAGAATCTAAATATCCATGCAACAGTCCTAACTACTTTCATGTATGGGGAAAACTTATCCAAGAAACTAAGAGAATAATCAACATCAGTTGAAAGAACAACAGAGTCACTTAATGATTCAGACTGATCAATAGGAACAAGTGAATTAGGCTGTTCAGAGAAAGGAATAAAAGAATTGGAAGAAGGATGGAAATCATGAAGCCATTTTGGACCAGCTACCCACTTTGAATTTTCCAGAAGTTGTTTAGGGTAGAGGCCTCTTGTTGCCCAATCTGCCGGGTTTAATTTTCCCGGAATGTGATGCCAAGATTCTTTTGAGGTTAGTGTGTGAATTTTTTCCCAACCCTGTGTTGCACAAATTGATTTCCTTTTACAGGTGGATTATTTATCCAACTCAGTGTAATTGTTGAGTCACACCATAAATATGTATCGTGAGTGATGTTAAGAGATTTATTAAAGGTATCTAGAAGTTCAGCCAGAAGCAGAGCACCGCAAAGCTCCAATTTAGGCAATGATATTGTTTGTACAGGTGCCACACGAGTTTTTGAAGTCATTAAGAATAAGTGTGGTGAATCAGAAACAACACGTAAGTATATTACGGCTGAATATGCCTTTGAGGAGGCGTCACAGAACCTGTGAATTTCACAGTGTTTAGCATTTTGTGTTCGAACATACCTGGGAACTTTTATTTGTTTGAGGCATGAAATTTCTGCTTGAAACCGATTCCATCTGTTAAGAATGCCTGATGATATCACATCATCTCAGTCAAGCCCTGCCTTCAACAGGTCTTGAAGAATAATCTTTAAAATTATAGTTGAGGGAGAGACAAACCCCAGAGGATCAAAGATGCGTGCGATGATTGATAGCATCTGTCTCTTTGTGGATACCTGGTCTGATGAGACTGATCTTACTTTAAATGAATCCTCGTTTAAATCCCAGAATAAGCCAAGAATTTTCTGGGTGGACTAATCATCAAATGAATGTGAGGAAATATTTGTCTTTAGAGTGTTTGGCAAGTCTGACAAGACTTCTGGATGAGTGCATGACCATTTCCGCAGCTCAAATCTACCGGCTGACATTAAATTTTGCAGTTCGTGAACAATTTTCCTAGCCGAGTCCAATGAGTCAGCACCGGCTAACAAATCATCAACATACAAATGATCTTTTGCAAGCTTAGCTGCCTGTGGAAAGCGATGTTTTTCATCCTCACATAATTGTTTCAATGTTCGGATGGCAAGAAATGGGGCACAAGATGTACCATAGGTAACTGTATTTAATTTGAAAATCCCTAATGGTTCCTCTGGAGACTTCCTCCAAAATATTTGTTGAAAGCATGCATCATCTTGTGATATTAATATCTGTCTATATATTTTTACAATGTCAACAGAAAAGGTAATTGGGAAGAATCTGAATTTAAGTAAAGTTAGAAAAATGTCTGACTGTAGTTTTTTACCAGTCAGCAGAATGCCATTCAAAGAATTTCCATTTACACTTTTGAAAGAGCCGTCAAACACCACCCTTAATTTGGTTGTGGAATTATTATCATTATTCACACCATGATGTGGTAAGAAATAATGTGGAGATTTTACATCTGATGCGAGAGGAGTCATGTGACCAATGTTTTGGTATTCCTCCATAAATTCTGTGTATTATTCCTTTAATTGATTATTAGAGCGAAGTTTTCTTTCAAGAGAATAGAATCGTTTTAATACACCCTCTTTACTATCTCCAAGACTTAAATCATCTCTAAATGGCAGTTTTAGAATATATCTACCATCAGCATTACGAATATGAGAATTTTCAAATATAGACTCACATAGCTCATCCTCATCCTTTGATGGAATGTCCTTAGGAACAGATTCAAGTTCCCAAAATTGTTTCAAAGAATGGTCTATGTTTAAAAGAGTGTGACAGCTTAGGGATGAATTTTGATTAGATTGTGTATTTACGGTACCTGACGATAAATGGCCTAATTTTGTTGGCAATACTGATGGTGTACCTTTGGGTCCCATTATAGGAGTCCCTGAAATTAATGTCATAAAAACATCAGCTCCTAGAAGAATGTCTATTTCATTTTCAATATAAAACGTTGGATCAGCAAGAGTTAGATCTTTGATATGAGGCCACTCATGATATTTAATTGGAAAGTTTGGCATAGCTGAAGTGACTTTCGATACTAACAAAGCTTTTACTTGAATTTTATCAGAGGAAACACAAGAAGAAAATTCAAAATTTGTCGAATATAATGAAGTTTCAGCAAATGTTTCATTTACACCTACTAATTTATGATTGGTGTGTTTTAATGGCAATTTTAAGCGATCAGCACATTGCTTGGAAATCAAAGAATTTTGAGAAGCATTGTCTATCAAAACACGGCAAGTTATTTGTTGACCATGTTTAGATTTAACATTTATTAATGCTGTGGACAACAATACGTGACTTTCTGCCGATTGTGTGCAATTGTTAGACACTGTCACAACCGAATTTGCTTGAGTATCTGCTGAAGGACTGACTGAATATATGTGTAATAATGTATGGTGTCTTTCAGAACAGTTTTTGCAAGAGAATCCTATTCTACATGTGTCAAGCCTGTGGTTACTCCTCAAACAATTGGTACATAAATTATTGTTCTTATATACATTTATAGAATTAAAAGTTGGACATTTGAATAAGGCATGGCTTTGACAACATAGAATGCAATTGCTACCTTTAACAACATCTGGTTTTACACCTGATTTTATTTGGTTACATTTGACAGCAGTAGTATTTACATTTGATTTGTTAAATGAATTTAATGGTTTAACATTATCTTTCTTAATGTCAGGTTTTACAAATTTTAACTCATTCAGACCACGAGCTTCCCTTTCAATGAAAACTCTAAATTCCTCAAGAGGAGGAATTTTATTATTTTCCAAAGATAATTCCCACCGTTGACTAATACATGCATCCATTTTTGAAATGAGAAAATTTATTTTGATAAACTCTGTTAATGAATTTGTTTCTAAATCCAAAGTTTTCAAATTTGGAATGACTTCATTACAAACATCTATTATTTCCAAAAGCAATTTTGAAGTATTTGCCCTGGAAATCTTAATACTAAATAGCTTATTTATTTGGCTAAGAGCTAATTGTCGTTTGTTTTCATACCGACTGCACAGTATATCCCAACAATTCTTAAGATTGTCCACAGTAATTGCAAAACCCCGAATTAATTTGGCTGCATCCCCGCGAACAGAAGCCAGCAGATATTGCAATTTTTCAAGATCCCTTATTGATTTGTTATCTAGAATAGAAGACTTAAATAATTCTTTGAATGAAATCCAGTTCTCGTAATTTCCATGCAGAACTTCAAGCTTTGGTAGATTAACTACTGAAGACTTTCCATGAATACTACTATTTACTTCCTCCACCTGAGATTTTTCTTCAAGGTCAACAACCCGATTGAATAGTGTATCTTTATATTTCATATAAATATCAAATGATTCATCACTTTCATGAGTTGACAATTCACCGAATATTTCAGTTAATCTGGTTTCGTATTGCAACACTTGTGTTTTTAAAACACGTATGCGTGATTTACTATCATCGCATTCATTTATCATACTTCCAAAAGCTTTTAATTCTTTTATAATTAAATCAAATTTACAAATATTTTTCGACTGTTTTGGAGCCATGATTTATGAATGAAATTTTAAAATGCTTATAAAAATGGAATTTTAAAATTCTACACAAAATGTACAACTATACCACAATAACAAATGCCAACACACTGCAAATACAAACCATCAAAAAATGTTTTTAGAAATTAGAATAAACGAAAAAATCTAGAATCAAATAATAAATAATATCAATCAAATTGTATAAGAATACTTCAAAAATAAATGCACTAGAATAAGAATATCGAATATGAAACGAATAACTAAAATAACAAAGAATAAATCACACCAACAACTCCGAACTCGACAGACCACATGATAAGAATAAGAATAAGAATCGATTTAGAATTAAAATCAATCATGTTAATTGGATTGCGAATGTATTCGACTTACCGCGGTCTTGCTTCCATGCTGGACACCTAAGTACATTTTTTATAGAAGCTTGAGGAAAAAATAATAAGTTACGATGAGTCATTGAGAATCACGCAAAGAACTTTTCCAGTCTATATTTTACAAAAAAAAAAAAAAAAAAAAAAAAAACACGCACACCATAACATGTAGGAAAACATTGCACAACACAATCACAAAAAACGATGCTTCCATCACCCACGAATATGAATCGAATGGAATTTTTCCCGCCAATCACAAATCCTTCTAGAATAAAAAAAAGTCCCAGTTTGTGGCGCCATCTCTGGACGGCGAAAGGATTCAACTGTTCTTAACAGCATATCTTAATAATCTGTACGGTTTATAATTAAAGTCGTATTATAGCATTATCATTAAAATACATTATTGTTGAATTCAATATATTGTTATTGTATGGAGGGGGCGCGATAAAAAAATTACGATTGAAAATTGGGACTCAAACATTGAAAGTTTGAGAAACACTGCATTAATCAGTCAAACTATTATTTAGCTTCAAAAGCTGTTAGATTTTGTTTTTAAAATTCCTCATTAGCTTGCTGCGACTCCAGAATTTTAAGAAATAAGCGATAATTTTTTTAAAAAAGGCTCTTATATACGAGTAAAAAAAATATATTAAAGAGGATCTCAGCGACAGCCGAGTCACGTACTTCTTATCAGCCCCGAAATTGAATTTTAATAACCCTAGTTTTGTTCCGCTTAAGCTGCTACTGAAGCCGATTAGAGTTTCGAAACCGGTAATGTTCAAGTTAAATCACGAGCTCGAGTCCTGATTCCAGTGATGGCTCATGGAGCAGAAAAAAATGTTCTTGTACAGAGTGTTTTTTTTCCAGGTATAGAAGTTTAAGTTGGCATTACTTTCCAAGATGGCGACCGATTTAACAGCTGTCAAGTGATTTATTCTCAGTTTGGTTTGGCAATTCATCAAAACGATCATCAAGCAAGGCGTAGATTCGTCGAATGGGCCCAAAACGAGATTGCCGTTGTTCCCGATTTTCTTAAGCAAATTTTGTTTAGCGATGAAGCGCACTTCTGGTTGAATGGCTACGTCAACAAACCAAACTGCCGCCTTTGGAGTGAAGCTAATCCACAAGTGTATGTCGAAACACCGTTACATCCAGAAAAACTGACTGTTTGGTGCGCTTTATGGGCTGGTGGATTCCTTCTTCAAAAACGATGAAGGCCACAACGTTACAGTCAATGGTGATCGGTATACAGCCATGATTACTAACTTTTTCATTCCTGAATTTAACAATCATGATGTCCAGGAGCTGGGGTTCCAACAAGACGGCGCAACATGTCACACAGCTCGTGCCACAATCGATTTATTGAAAGACACGTTTGGTGACCGCGCCTAATTTAACGTTTTGGACCTGTGAATTGGCCTCCAAGATCTTGTGATTTAACACCACTAGACTATTTTTTGTGGGGCTATGTAAAGTCATTGGTCTATGCGGATAAGCCACAAACGCTTGACCATTTGGAAGACAACATTCGCCGTGTTATTGCCGATATACGGCCACAAATGTTGGAAAAAGTCATCGAAAATTGGACGTCCAGATTGGACTACATCCGAGCCAGCCGTGGCTGTCCTATGCCAGAAATCATATTTAAAATGTAATGCCACAAGATTATCTTTCGAATAAAAAAATTCATGTCAATCGAATAATACATCGTTGTTTTATTGCAATTTAAAGTTCTATACCTCTCAAAAAAACACCCTTTACATTGGACAGAAAAAGAGAGAGTTCTGAGAGGAAGTGAGGGTTATGCCCCTCGGTGATTCAAAATTATGCATTTATCACCAATATCTCTAGAATAATTTCTAGTGCAACTTTGACTCCGTCCACTCAATTGATCTATTGAATTGTTCACTTTCTTCATTTCATTACTAAAGGAAAGAAACACAAAAAATATTTTCAAGGTATCATTCCTCATTATTAGCTGAAATGGTTAAAAAATGTTTTCGAAACCAAATGATTTAAAAATCCTCCTTCATTTAATTTAGTCAAATGCAACTACAGTATCATATTAGTATTTGACAGAGATACAAAAAAAAAAAAAAAAAAAAAGCATTTGTATTTCTACTAAGCGAGTACCCATTTTTATCTGTATAAAACCTCTTCTGAATTTTGAAAAGAAAATGTATAATTATTATACAAAAACAATATTTTCAGAATTCTCACTGGAATTTAAATACACAAACTCCTCTATGAAGCAACCCTAGTCAGCCAAAACACAGATTTTATTTGCTACGAAAATCAAATGCATTTTAAGAAATTATATTCAACTTAGATAAATATTGCAAACATATCTACAGAAATTAATTTAATAAATATTTAAACTAAAAACTAAATTAAAGTAGTAAAAACTAAATTTATATTCTTAAAATAATTTCTAAAAATCATGAATTTCATTTAAAGTATCCTTGAGCCATTATAAACATTAAATTCGGGGATATATTTAAAAAATATATATATCATAATCACTAAATGAAAAGTTTAAAATTCCTGACGCAATTTTAAAAAAATAGATAAAAATATTTTTTTAAAAAACCGGATATATATATATATATATATATATAAGAAATTGAAACAGCATGAACAACGAATAATACATCGCTGAATGAAAAGAAACGAAAGAAAAACAATAAGCTTTTGAAGCCTCTTCATGGTCGGAAATCGCGTGGTGGTCTTTTAGCATGTAAAAGCCTTCCCATAACAAAAAACAGCTCTCATTCCTTCTCAGAAAACGATCCAACAACAAAAAACGTAAATAACTATTCTTTATTCTGAATAGGTAAGGCCAAATGAGTGTACAAAGTAATCTTGAAGGTACGGGTGAATAGGTATGAAGGCCGTCGAAACATACTACAGCTGCCGGCATTCACTTAGTGTCGCGGAACTAGGTTATCCTTGCCAAGCATCTTGGTAAGAAGTATTTAAAGACAGCTTTCACCTTAATGCAGGTTTGTACACTTCGAACTCGCATGCTGTGTGTCCATTCTAGCTGGAACTGTAACAGTCGCTCAAGACCGATGTTGGCTTTCTTCCTCTTCCTCAGCCTGATCGTTGGGCCAGCGTTTTCTCAAAACAAATCCTTTCCCTTTGGACCCAGAAGGAGAATACTACCGGGTCAGAGGTCATCGGGATGTTCGGACTGTGCGGCTGAATTGAAACAGTGCATCTTGACTTGCGTCGAGAAATTTGACTGTTCTGAAATGAACGTCAAAGGTAAGTCGATAAACTTTCATTGAGATGAAAAGATTACCTTAAAAGCTTTGTTTTATTTGTAGATGTGTCATTGGATAATTGTTTATATTGTTACTCGTTATACTAAGCCATTATTTAGGCCTCGTATGCTGTAAATAGGAGAAAAGAAAATGAATTAATATCTCTTTCGAAATATCGGTCCCCAGTAAGAAGAGATTTACTTTCTAATAATAATCATAATGGACTTTGGAAAATTAAGACTATCAGTTACTTTTGAAATAGCTGTTATAAAGTTATGTAAGGAAAAACTAAAATAATTTCTGTGTAATAACAAAGTGCTAAATGTGTTAATGAAGATATTTTTTAATACCTTATAAAAAAAAGTTTATATAACATCTGGTATTATATACTTTTATTTACAGAATTAAATGTATGCAATGCTTTTTGCATTTTTATTATGTACTTAACGAAATTAATATCCATACAATATTATCAACATTGAAAGAATTGAAAAAAAAACTACGATTCTAAAAATAAAATTACTTTAAAATTTTAAATTATTCTGAAAAGACTAGCTCAAAATTTTATTTTTCTATTCAGTTCTTAAAATTTTTCTTTTAAAACTTTATTTTGCTCTTTTTTTACTATCAGTATCAAAAGCAAAAATAATTTAAAATATTACTTTACACATTATTTAAATATCAGTTTTTTCAGTCAAGCTCTTATTTCAGTGTTTTCTGTATCATAATAAAGAACTGGTCATTTCACTTGTTTCAGTTAAAACACGTATTTGGATTTAATAAACATGTTTTCAGACTTATATGGGACATATTCAATATCCCCCACAGTAATATAGCACATAAAGTATTCGATTAATTTTAGTGTGTACTTAATATTCATAAAACGACTTTCATTGATAAATATTCGCAAGAAAAATCTTGGAAAAATTGGTTTTTTTTCTCGCAATCGCTTAAGAAAATTTGGAACGTGAACTTGAAAATTTCATCTGTTTTGCTCAGTAATGTAGAACCGGTTAAAGATTTCATGATCAAATGAATACTTTTATTCTTTTACACATGTAGTGGAAGTTTTCATTACATTTTACTTACCAGAAAGATATATTAATTACTTCTGTTTCATATTAAGGAAAAAAGTTGTAGATGGAAATTTTTGTCTTTTATTTGTGGTAAGAAAGATCTTAGTTTAAATATCGAGGAAGAAAGTAAAAATGCATCACAATATCAACTTAGTAAGAATTCTTATCAAAGAAAATACACATTAATTATTATTAAAGCTCATGATAAGAATGGTGATATTCAATGTAAACCACTCATATGAGTATAGTTTCTTGAATCCTAACGCAATTACACGACATTTCCATCGAAAAAGAAATAATCAGTGATGAAGGAAAAGGGATTGATTTATTGAGAATGAAGTAAAAGTAAAAAAAAAAAATGACGTAGTTGTATGAAACAAGTATTTCTTTAAAATCATCTGAATCATCACACATTGCCCGCTGCTATGGTAATTTTTAATTGCAAAACAAAATTGTTCAACGTATTGAATCAAAATCAAAGGTAGCACTCGAAAAAAAAAAGAGTGAAAATAATTTTTTTAAATTATAAATAATAAGATTATTCAAAGGAAAAATTCAAAATTACGAATTTTAGAATAAAAAGGAAACTTGTATCCTTGTTACTTTGTATCCTTCTTCCGCCGTACAAACCAATCTAAATTAGATAGATAATACATAGTTGGAAATGTTGTGTCGTGTTTATCATGTCTAGTAAAAACAGATCATAATTCTTGTACCTTACTCAAAATGATCATGAACCTATTCATATCGATCATACCACGTGAACGTAATATGATCGATATAATACAAAAAATTAAATACTGTCCATAATGGGGATATTTATTAAGTTACACCATGGCCACGAAACCTTGAATTGTTTTTTTCTATCATTGTACATTAGTATATTACCGGATGAATCATCAAGGTGAAATATTTGTAATGTGTTACAATGTTCTTGCATGATTTACCATACCAAATAAAGATATGGACATAAAACATACGGAATTAAATGAACTGGGAGTGAATTAATTAATTGTGTCTTAAAAACTATCTACCTCTAATCATATTTTTATTTGCTGATAAAATATACTAGATAAAGATACAAAAAATAAAAATTGTTTTGTTCCATTTTCCTTTGTGATAAATAAAAGACATTAAAAATATATTTTGTTAGATTAAAAAAAAATCTCAACAGACCAAACTAATTCAAACATCAGAAATCAAATAAACAACTCAATATTATTGCTTAATTTAACTTTAATTTCCAACAACTTTTAAGTCAGGTATGACAATTAATAGTTACAAATGTTCTAATGGATGACTACGGGTCAGATTGCAAAATAATTCCTTATTTTCCTGGGTCAAAGTTAACATTTATGTTCTAAAAATGTTTGTTGTACACAAAACCCAGTTGTAAAGCATTACTCTCAAGTCGGAAGGAAATTCGTTCAAGATTTCGGTTGACATGTTCAGGAGCAAAAGAGCAGTCAGTTTTTATACGGTTCTCTCTCTCTCTCTCTCTCAATCTCCATTTGCCTTACCGTTTAAACATTTTGTTTAAACCAATCATATTAAGTACGTTAATGCATATTAACTTAAAACTGTGCCTTTTAATACACTTGAAATAGGGCTTTAGTCGCATTGCTTTGGGTTTCATATCAATTAGCAATAAATATAATATGATAGGTTTAAAATATAGATAAAAACATTTAACTTTAAACTTTTAAAAATTGAAACTTTTTTTACCGAGATCTCTCCATTTAGAGATTTCCTTGTTTTACCAACCAAATCTTGAAGAATTTCATTTCGTGTTAAAGAGTATTGTTGTAGAAAATTTCCTTACATGTAGACTTCGGCCGCGGTAGCCGAGTGGTATAGGTATCAGACCGTGGCTTGCCTTGTCACGAGTTCGAGCCCAGTACCACTAAAGACCCGCCGTGTAGGGCAGCGATGCACGTTAAATCTGTCGAGAGCTGAAATGTCCTCCCGTTGGTGTGGTGTGGTAGTTAGGAGAGGGGGTGCCAGCTCAGGTGTCGTCCACTTCACTTGACCATGGTTCAAAATTACGTGGTCCGTCGCCAAAAGCCCTCGTGTAGCTGAACAGTGCGACGTTAATATTCAATCAATCAATACATGTAGACTTCAAAATTAAGACTAAAATGAATGTAATACTAACAAAAGGAACTTTTCTATTCTTCATAACTTTCCTGCATATTATTTACTGTATCAGTGAAACTGTAAAAATAAATCAATATTGAAATTTTTCATTTTTTTACATTAACATTTTTTAAACATTTACATTAACATTTAGATTAGAAATTATTACCATCATTGGGTTGGTATTAGTCATCATAAAAAGCAGCTATATATAAGCAACGAAGCTTGAAAATTTATGACTTTCAAACAAAATGAACAGAAAAAAGACCTTTGTATATAATTATTAGAATACGCAATTTGTACACAATAATTAGAATAACTATAAGTTGTAATAAAACTATAAAGCTTTAATAAAAATGGTGAAATGATGGAATTTGAAAATACGTATTTTATTAAAAGAAAAAAAACTACTAGTGTTTTAGTAAAAGCAGATGCCATAACTTTACACAAGATGTCAAACTTTAAAATGCGTTTGACTCGAAATGTGATTTTTTCGAAAACTCAAGTGGGGACAGCGATTGCTCAAAATTTTTTTAAATAATTGGCTGAAATCTTTTGTGTATGTTCTGTGTAATAGTAGAAGTGTGTTTTAACTTTCAGAATTATGAATCACTGATTAATTACAAAATTTACAGTCCTTTATATGAATATAATCACTGTCTTTTAAGCAATTTTATATAATCAATAAGATAAAATGCTCTAGTGTTTGTAAAAATTAAAATATCTCTTATCTTGAAGGTCATTTCAAAAAGGAATAATGCATCAAAATCGAAACATTGAAAATTTGTTCCTAAACTTTTTGTACAAAGTGGGCCCCGTTTATGTAACTTTTTGTAAATTTCTACCCATTTTTCCCATTTTAGTAGTTATAATTTTTTTTTTGTTCTTAATTTTAGCCCATTTTTCTTAAAATGTACTAAATAAATCTAAAAACCGCAAAAAAATCTCCATTTTTTTCAAAAAAAGTTGTCCCAAGTAGTCGGATACCTTAAAATAGTATGAGTCCTTCATTTTGGATTTAAAAAATGGAATAATTAATGGAATTAGGACTCGAAAAATGTCATCATTAAACAACGGAGTTTTGCCTTTATGACAGATGAGAGAAGAAGCCGAAAGGAATTCAGACTTTAAATGGAATCATTCTACCAGGTGTCCACAAAATAGCACCCAAACTCTGCACAGCTAGATTCCTCGTGGGGAGTACACAAAAAATGCCCGAAGTACTGTACCTACAGGAAAAAAATACGAAGAACAAAGTAGGGTGTCACAGACGGTGCAAAGAAAAACACCGTAGCGGATTCAACATTTGCAAATATTCCTCGGAAAATGTTCTAAGTATCCGCGGTGTATATCAGGGCGGGCTTGAGAGCGCAGTCGAATGGCTAAGTGCAGACGTCACACCAACGAAGTGTTCACTGAAGTAATTTACATGCAGCATGCCGACAAGCAACTAAATCCGTTAGTGTAGTCACAACGTCTCGATACACCAGGTCCTTGGGATTGTCCCATAGGGTAAAAATCCAATAGGGTGGAGATCTGGCGACCATAGAACCGAACACTCACTTCCGATCCAGAGGACGGAGTATGCCACATCCATCCAATAGGAGTCCAGCTTAAATACACTATTAAAGCTATACAAAATTTCCTCGACAAACTAGAAGTTTGGCTTACACACTGGAGAATTGCGATTAATGTTGACAAGTCACAAGCGATAATTTTCATTAAATGAGGGGAGGAGGGTCATTGACCCTCCTTTCCATCTCATACTTTTTGATGACAAAATCCAGTGGGTTTCAGTGGTGAAATAGCTAGGCCTACACATTGATAGCTGCTTAACTTTTAAAAAACACATCGACTATCTTGTAGACAAATTCTGGAGTAGAATTCATTTAGCTGTCTCCCTAGTGGGGACAAAGTCTCCTCTATCCCTGCAAAATAAAGTAATTCTTTACAAGCAGGTTTTGCGCTCAGTTATCACGTACGCTTCTCCCCGCGTCATGACAAATGCACCTTGGTACGTTCGAAATGACGTGATTCACAACGACCTACATATGGAGCCAATTTCTAACTACCTCACTAAACTTTCTAGAAATATATTTAAATCTATAGAATCTTATGACAATCCAATTATTAAGGCACACAAACACTGTTTACGTATCCTCATACTAAAATTAAATATGCATACTCTTCAACGAAGTGGAGAAACCCGCTTCGCCCCTCAAACCACGACATGAACTCTCTTTCCACACTCTAAACAACACAAGCAGCTTCATTGCGCAGCATCTTCTCCTTTTGGGTTCTTGAGGTGAACTGTCACCGTCTTGATTGATTGCCTTCGGCCTTCTCGTTTTCCTTCCTGCTTCCTGTTTATGTACATACGATGTATATTAATACAGTTTATACAGTTTTCTGTCTTAATTTAGAAAAACTTATTTTTTTAAATAATATAAAATACTTATTTATGCATTGAATAACATATTTAAGTTCTAAGCATTTTATTATTCAAAAATAATTTTATATGTACAGTCGATTCTCAATAATTTGAAGCTGGAGGGACCAATGAACTACTTCGAATCATCAAGAGGGTAGAAAAAAAACTCTCAAAATACACGAAGAGAAATTTTTTTTTAAATATAAAACTATGTAGTAAGACAACAATTGTACATATATGTATAAAATTATTTTAAAGTATTTTTAAAAAGTACATATTATACAGAAGTTAAAAGTCCTGCATTAAAAGAATACATTTACGTATTAAAAACAATTATTAAAATAATACATACAGTACATGCTTTATCTTTTTGACGAAAAAATCTGTTACCTTTTTTTTTTGTTTTAGGGCATTCAATCTAACTTTGTCAGTAGACTTTTTATTGTAAATGAAGCTTGAAAAAGGTCCGTGCCAACATGTTTTTGAAAGAAAAAGTTGCGTAGTTTGTTTAGGGATACTTTAGTTTCTGTCATAGTTATCGGAGTCAACTCCTCCGATTCGTCTTCATCACTTTCTGTGTTATTGCGGTCCAAAGCCACAATTTTAGCGTCAGATAGGGTTCTCCATACAGCAATGTTCATGTCAACTTGCACGTAGTCGTCAAACGTTAAATCATGCACTGGGAGAGCTTTTCAAAGGGATGGCGCAGCATTATATTGTGGTAAGGCGACTCTAAGGTGGGATGTACAGTAGTGGCCCAGGGTTTATCGAAATTAACAGGTAGCCAACGTGAATCACGTACTTTAGTACATTGCTGGACAATTGCTAAGGACGGATAACACTATCATCCATAGCAACCACAAAATGAAAGGAAGCAAAATGTGGAAAATTAGAATGAGTGCGGGATATTAGTAAGAAGAAGTATGAGTATGCAAATTTTTTTTCCACGTCTGTTCATCACGTGATAGCGTTCATAAGAGCTTTAAAGGTTTTGACGCGTGTGGACAGTTGTTGTTTCAAGTCAAAGTTTTACAGGAAAGATTTAATAGACGAACTTAAAATTTTTGGCATGTCTTCCCGACATCACATAGATGATTTTATGCGTGGCCGAATTATTGGAAAGATCGAAGAAGGGCGAAAAATAACAGACGTTGCCAGGGAGTTCGACATCGCTCACAGCGTTGTTTCACGGCTGTGGAAGTCATTTAAAACTACTGGAATGTGTAGTAGACGGCACGGGGGAGGTCGTGTTAGAAGTACGACGCCTGCAGAAGACAGATATATCGTCCTATCAGCAAAAAGGAACAGGCGCACCACAGCTCAGCAGGTGGCAAATCAGTTTCTTGCTGCCTCAGGAAAGTAGATCTCCCGAAAAACTGTTGCCAGACGTTTGAGGGGAGGAGGACTATACGCACACAGACCTGTTGTGTGTGTCCCATTGACCAGACAGCACCGTACTGCCCGTTTGCAATGGTGTCGTGAGTATCTCAATTGGACTGAACAGGACTGGGCATGCGTACTATTCTCAGATGATAGTAGGTTCAGTCTGTCATCGGATTGTAGACGCCAACTGATCCGGCGCGAGAGTGGTACTGCTTATCGTCGAGAAAATATCCAGGAAAGGGACTGATATCCGACATGCAGTATCATGGTGTGGGCCGGCATCATGATGAATGGCCGCACGCGCCTACATGTGGTTGCGAATGGGACTATGACGAGCCAACGATACATTGATGAAGTTCTACTTCCTCATGTTCGTCTTTTCCGTGGTGCTGTCGGTGATAAATTTGTTTTTATGGACGACAACGCAACATGTCATCGAACACTCGCTGTTCAGGATTGTCTAGACAGCGAGGGTATTCAACGTCTCGTATGGCCAGCGCGTTCTCCAGATCTAAACCCCATTGAAAATGTGTGGGATGCTTTGGGAGGCAAGTTGCTGGTCGAAACTATCCTCCGACAAACAAGAACACCCTCATCCGTGCACTCACAGAGGAATGGGATAAATTGCCTCAACAGCTGCTGGATAATGTTGTGCAAAGTATGGTACGACGTGTGGAATGTTGCATCACACTCCACGGTGGACGTATCCCGTACTGATACCTTTCTTTAAGGTGCCTGCTGACTTTTAGATGCATTGTTCCATTTCTCCGTACGCAGATCAAATGAACATTTTTTTTTCTTTCATATGTTTCACAGTTTCTGTACTTTCCAGAACAATAAATATTCTTTATTCTAATGTCTGAACAGTGTGGGAACTATATTTTATCCTACTAGGCCTCATGTCTCGCTTAATGTTATGCTACATAGCAATTTGTGATCCGTCCTTAGCAATTGTCCAGCAGTGTATAATAATATCATTAATTTAAAATTTACAATCTAAAATTAACGCAAGGATTATTCACAATTTCACACTCAGCTACGGGATATAAATAGTATCGACGCTGGGTAGACTCTTCCCTCCTAATCAGTCAGCCAAAACTCCACGAGTATTTTCTTTCTTTTTTTTATCTCCTCCTTCCTGTCGCTCTGAATCATCATTGAAAATAAAATCGTTTCGCACCCTCCGGTTCCATCAGACACTGTTCCCAACATCATTGATTTTTATGTCCGGCCCGTGCTCTATTGGGTGCCATATCCTAGAAGTCGCACAGATGAGCCATAAATTGCCATGTCAGTCCAACGCAAAATACACAATCCTACGAATCTCTTCTTCCCAATAGCGGACCATCCTTTCTAAATACATGTGTAGCAAGGCCACATGTTAAACGAAAGATATGGACGGCTGACAACAGGTGCGGTCGGTCTATTGTCCACTTGAAGAAGGAAATCAATAAAAGGGTCTTTTCGCCTGAGGAACCGGAAAACACCAAGAAGGGGTAGCAGATAGATAGTTATCAAAAGGGCTACGTCACAAGGGAGACATGCACAGACAATACAACACAAAACATGTAACCTCCAACCTGTTTGGTACAGGACTGTATATGATGGTGAGTGTTTGAATTGTCGAGAGTTTTATAAGATAACTTCGAATTATCGCGTGTTGTAATCTGGTCAGCCACAGATTTTACCTTGAAATATTGAGTGTACCAAAACGTATTGTTTTAGTTCGAAATATCAAAAGTTTTTCAAGGGATTTAGCATGTACTTCGAATAAGCGAAAGGTTTGTATTATCGAAGGTTTGAATAAGGGAGAATCGACTGCAATATATTATTGCATTTATTTGCACTCAAAACTTTTAGTAAAGGTTTCAGAAATCTGATCGGATTGATATCTGGTTATTTTCTGAAAATGAAAGCTTTATGTTTTAAAGTATAACAGATAGCGATTAATTAATCCTACTCATTCTTTGAAGCGTAACTTTTTAACCTACTGAAGAAAACAAAATATCTACTCTCGTAAGGAGAAAGTTGGCCATAAAAACGTATTTAACCTCCATTGATAGTTGATGCACAAATATTTTCCACAATAAAATGTTTCACTATTACTTTTCCATTGCTTCAATATCTTCAGGCGAAAGTTTTGGATTGGACTATGAAATATATTTTTTTTCTTTAAACATCAGCTATAACTAATTGCATACATTTGCCTCCGAAAGTCTGCGTACAGGTGATCATATTTTTCATATTCATGCAAAGGTCGCTAATTAAATGAAGTCTTTCTGAATCAATATTTTTTTATTGATTCATCTAACGTCGTAAATTCAAATAGTATTAGCAACAATCACCTAAATATGACATAAAATAATACAAATATTTATAACTTGAGAACGACATAAATCGTGTGCGTCAAAATCGTGTGAGTACACTGAAAAAAACCTTTGCAATAATAGATTGTGACTGAAAGTTAATACTTTTTAAGCTATTCTATTCTTTCTACAACTCTCTCAACATATTTGGTAGGGATTTAATTAGCTTAGTTGTTTAATCTATGGATATTGTTCCAATCTTTACTATGACAGATTTGAGCATTTTCTTGGATGTTATTACGTTCTCCCTGATTATTCACTCGAGTAAATTCCCCAAATGCTGTATTGTGCTTAGATCTGGGGACTAGGATGGCTTAAGGAATTGGTTTGGGGCATGTCAGAGCAACCATGACTTCACAATGACTTCACAATGTAAGCCATTTGATGGGTACCTTTGTGCCGCTGAAAGTAAAAATCATCACTCACCGCAAGTTTCTCAGCATATGCCTGATATTTACCCTCAATAAGTTCAATTAACCAATTTTGTACATTGTTGATTCAATAAATTCCAGATTACCAGCCGAAAGGCTTCCAATGCACCCCCAAACAATATTGCTTTTTCTCCATGTTTGATAGTTGAAAAAGGAGTCTTTCTTAAGATTTGTTCAGAAATTTTTGCACGCATATTTCTGTTCCTTTTAAGACTAAATTACGAAAATTACTTTCAATTTAATATATTGCATTTTTCCAATAATTATGTGTCCTACTTAGATGTTTTTGACAAAGGTCACATTCTCTTAGCTCTGTTCACTCGAGAGATGAATGGTTTCTTGAGAGCAACTCGGCCATGATAGTTATCCTTTTTCAGTTCTCTTCTAATTGTGGTTAAAGTCACACTTTTTCGCAAAATCTCAGCCACATTTTTAGCTATTTGTGAAGCTTATAATCTTGGATTTACTTTTATAGAGCGTATTACAAAGCAAGATTCTCGAGGTGACGCTACATACGGGCTGCCGGACCTTGGCTTGGACGTTAAAATTTTCGTTGATTTGTTGTTTATGAACACTTTTTGAATCGAAGAATATCTCCTATTACCAGAGTTTCAACATTGCTTTAAAAATTTTCCCCTTTTCTGAAGATCTACGATGATTTTTCTTTTAATAATATATCGATCTCTATTTTGTTGCCTGCCATAGAACCACAAAAGCTTTCAAATCTCAAATCCTAAATAAATAATAAAAGAAGCTTATAATTACTCATAAACTCGATTTAGTGCAATTATTTTACAATAAAAAATCTTTAAAAACTCTATTTTGTAAGTGTGCGTAGACTTTAGGCGCGGATGGTACGGAATTGTTTGGTGATCATTCTTGTTTTTTCTTGTTTAGGCGAATTTTGTTGCTGTTGTTTGAGTAAGGAAATTTTGAAAAATCCCTGACAAGTATTTTGATTTTCTAAAGCGAGATTTTAATAGTAATTATAGCATAGACAAGTAAGATGATTGTATGTACGCAGATTTTCGGAGGCAAGTGTATGCTGTTTATTCATGAAAATGTTGAGGAAAGTGAGTAGCATTTGTTCTTTAGCAGAGTTTTTTTTAAAACAGTAAAATGTGTGTTACATAAGCTGCAGATGCAGTGAATACATACTAGATTACCATAAAACGAGTTTCTTAAAATAAACAATGGAGATTTGACCTCTAAAACGTTCTAGTTTGTATGTATGTATGTTTTACCCGCAGCCGAAAGGAAATTTTTTACTTTGAAATTATGGTTTGAGAAAAAGAATTGCTTACTACATAACTTTTATCATCGTTATTATTGCTACTGGAATTTTCAAAACACAAATTGAAAGTGAAAACAGTTAGTTGTGCTGAAAAAAGAAAAAGATTTTTAAAAAAACTACACAATGAATGTTTCTTACAAAGAGATTATAAAGTAAATCCAAACAACAAAAAAGTTTGTCTCCGTACAAGTGAATCCAAGATATAATAATTTATGTCATACATTGAGAAATGTTTCCAGGTATTTGTGTACGATAAGAAATAATTAAAAAAAATACTTTATAAATTGCAGGAACTTATTAACGGAAAATATAGCCGAGCAGTTTTTCGGAAACTCATTTCCTGCAATTATCCTGTCCCTTTCAAAAAACTGAAACACGCAACGAGCATTATGTTCCTTGAATTTTGAAAAAAGAATCCATTCCATGGGTTTTTTTACACATCTTTTTTGTTATGAAAACTGCATGGAAAACATGAAACTCATTCTATTACATTTCAGGGTTTTTGAACCTACAATAAACCATAATTAAAGTAAATAATAATAGCTCTCTAAAGTCCCTGTCATTTCTAGTTTTACCTACATTATACAACAATGCAAATGAAAGTAAATACACTCAATGCCTATAAAATGTGATGAATTTATAATATTATGAAACGCAAATTTCATTGCAAAAAACACGCAATAATAGCTGCGCAAAAAAAAGAAGAAAAAAAAGTATTAGAAAAATTTACTTCAAAAAATTACTTAAGTTACTTACTTAATGTTTACTTAAATTGATTTGACTAACAAAGAGACAAAAAATAACTTAATAATTCAATAATTCTAAACCAGTAGAGTTTATTGATTCTGTACTGAAAATACTGTAAACTGATTTTATTGTTGAAGATAAGTTGAAGTAAAGCACTTAATTATTTCGTGAACCTCAAGAAAAAATAAAATCTATTGAATTTGACTTGAATAACAATTTTTATTTTAGCTCATATATATATATATATATATAATATTGTGGAGAGTGGTAAGGACTTCTTTACCGATGTTCATCTTTTAGATGGTTGATGTACATCTAAGTAATTAGTTTTAACTGGATTATTATTAAATTTAACTAGGTTTAAGTAATCAGGATAGAAGTTAATATGGGGGTTAAAATTATTATTTTTACCAAAAGCAATTACATCATCTATATATCTAAAAAAGTAATAATCATTATTATTAATATATTTATATTCATAACAGTGTAAATGTAAATTAGCCAAACTATTGCCATCACGGCCATCTTGAGGCAAACCTATAGTTTGTTTATATAATGAACCATTAAAATTAATGTAATTTTCTTTTAAGACTAAATCTGTATATATACAGTGGCACGCACGAGGGGGAGTCCTAGGGGTCCGGACCATCCTAAAAAGCCTTTAATTTTTTTTCCAATTGATTATAATTCTATGTATATAGTACGTAAACTTTAATTAAGTATTTGCTATTAATGTTTAATTTTATTAATTAAAACTAATTATTTATTCAATAATTAGTTTTTTACTGTGTTTTGTGTTCCCTAAAATCGACAAAATCAAAAAGAGCATGATACAAGAATGGTGGACTTCCGCGATCCTGCCCCCCCCTTCAAAAAATCCTGTGTACCTCTGTATAACGAAGTCACTAAATCCCGGAAAAAAGTTTGTTATACGGAAAATTTGCTATATAGAGGTTCACCTTTCAATTTTCTTTATAAACCGCATAAAACATATTTTAAATTCATAAACAATATAAATTCCAAAATGTAATTATTCACACTTTTTTGTAAACTAATATATGTTTATTTCATACATCTTATCTATCAAAAAAAAAGAATGAAAAACGGCAAGGAAAGTTTCTTGACGCATTTATCCACTTTTTGCAGAAATATTTTTTTTCTTTGATACTCAAGAACTTGCGTTTTTACATTTTCGAGCTACAAAAAACAAAGTTACCAGTGCAACTGATCAACTCTACAAATAAACGGAGACTTGTTCAAGGACACGGGGACTTGAAACACCTCCACTGAAAGTAAAAGGGGATAACGAAGATGTTTCCAGTAAACTGAACAATGGGGTTAAAGATTGTACTTCTTGGATGAAACGCCCAGAATTCTATAGCTCACGGTGAGTTAGGCACCCAAAAAAACCAGTTCAAGATTTATGACCACCATAAAATGTGTAAAAAGACAGAACAGCTTAAAATGTCTAGAAATACTTCAAAAACATGGTGAAAATAAATTGAATCACAAGAGAAAAAGTTCGTTATATGGAAAATGTACTGCGGTATTGGTAGGTTACTTTACAAAGAAAATAGTGAAACGTTCTTGGTTCCAGGAAAAAGTTCGCTATATAGAAAAATTCGCAATATAGAGGTTCGTAATATGGATGTTCGACTGTATATATATATATATATATATATATATATATATATATATATATATATATATATATATATATATATATATATGTACAGAGAGAGAGAAAGATTTTTTTTTATTATTCGTCAAGTATTTCTTTTTAAGTATTTGGACTTTTTTTTTTTTTTTTCAGTAAGTTTAACCAACTTGAAATTTTGTCTTGCCTTCCTTAGACTTTTTAAAGGCAAATTTATTGCTAAACGTGCATTTTGAAAAGTTATTCAAACCCAAAATCAAGGTTTTAATAGTGATGCTTTCTTTCAAACACAAATATGTAGGCAACAGAAGTAAGGACCTTCACAGACTAGTTGTTGTTGTCTAAAACAGACTACATTTGGGCAAAATTAATCACATTTTAGATTTTTTTCTCGTCCTTGAAATGTGTCAAATACAGTATTTTTCCTCTTTCATTTTGACCTTCATTAAAAATGATATGCTGAAGGTCTTGTATAAGTAGCTTCAAAGGAATAGTTAGACTATTAAAAATAATAGAAAATCTTGAAAATAGCAAATAAAGATCCACATCATTTTGCTGCCATTCTGAAAGGGAAAAAACAAACAAATAATTTATTTTAAGGGTGAAACTTTCAGATATAAGAAAATCATACAAATATATTAAATTATATATATATATTAATATATATATATATATATATATATATATATATATATATATATATATATATATATATATATATATATATATATATATATATAGTTTACTAGCTGGTATACACGTTCTTCGCACGGGTGAACTGAAAAATTAAACAACACAGATTGAAGAAAAAAGAAGTTTTTAATGAGTTAATTGTATGTGAATTGAAAATTAAACAAAAAAAGCTTTTTGCATATCTCAGCTAAACAAAAAAAAAGAAAGAAAAAAAACATCTTTGTTAAATTTTAACTATGTACATCTAATAGCCGATAAAAAGGATTTCTTAAATTTATAATTCCTCGTAACACTCTTGAGGGTCGATTTTTCAAAATACCTCCCTAAGCTGATCTCTGCTCAGCAAAAGTAACACATTCTTAAAAGTTTTGCGTACTGAACGCTTGAAGTAGTGTAAATAATTTATACCTGAAAGTGTAATACATTAATATTACTTTCTGTTGTATTTATTTTATTTTAAAATTGTAATATTCGCAAGCAACGCCGTTTCTTAAATTATAATGGCGATTCAATGAAAAACATAGCGAAATGTTAACGATAGAGTCAAGTTGGCAAATGCCTAGCTACTTTCGTAGCTCGAGCTTTATTAGAGCTTTGTAAGACCCGCCGTGTAGGGGAGCGATGCACGTTAATACTTTATCCAAACGCATTATGATTTACTGCAGTATTTTTCATACAATTTTTTTTTGGATCACTACATGTACAAATTAAGAGATATACATAAACAAAATACTCCACTTTGGAAAATTTAATACGTTAGAGCTAATAAATTAATTAAAGATATTCCACTGTAAAATTAATTATGTACACCGTTCACTTAAAATAAGTAGTCAAATCATTTTCCAAGGTCTTCATTAACAGACAAAACCATGAGACACTTAAATTTTGACATTAACTATTTTTTTGCGACAAAAATAATAATCTTTGCAATCCGCTGAAAACGCAATATTTGCTACAAAACTTTTCGCCTTCCCCACTAAAACACTCATCATAGAGCCCGTGCTGCTATATATCTTGGAAGAGTGGATTTCAAAGAATATTAAAGCTAAGTATTGGTAGAATATTAATGCTAAGTTGGTGTGGTGTGGTAGTTAGGAGAAGGGGGTGCCAGCTCAAGTAACGTTAACGTCACTTGACCATTAATCAAAATTACATGGTCCGTCTCCAAAAGCCCTCGTGTAGCTGAACAGTGCGACGTTAATATTCACTCACTCACTCACTGCAAAAAATACAGTGCAGTAGTTATAATTAGTTTTATACTTAAAAATGCAATATCTGCATATTCAATTAAAATTACAGAGTTATAATTAACTACTAACTACAAAAAAATTATGAAAGTTTGTCCAAATGATGTAGTGTGAAAGAAAAAGTTTAAGTAGTTATTTTGAAAATAGATCAACTTCTTACTACCAAATATGCATAATAAAGTCATAAAAAAAACATTAAAATAAAGAGAGATTTATAACAACCTCTCCCTTCAAAACTTAGTTTTATTCTGAAATAAAAAAATAGGCATTATTCTGATCACAGGAATTAATTAGAAGCGATTCCCTTGCGTAGCCAAAACAAAAAGAGTTTTTCACAAACAAAAGATAGATATATGCTGACGTGGGCTTTTTTGCTTGTAGATGGCAGAATTTTTTCCTTCTTTCTTGACAAATAGCGTTATATTTTGGACACTTTTTACAAATTTTTATAAATTATAGCCTATGGTATAAATTATAGCCTTTGTGTTATTCTGATGTATAAGCTATATAACTGTAAAGTTTCATTAAAATCCATGCAGTTGTTTTTGCGTGAAAGACCCACAAAGATTTTCACAAACTTTCACATTTATAATATATATTAGATTATTAGATATTTTATATTCCAAGTGCTGAAAATAGGTTCTTATTGACTTTATAAAGAGTGTTTTTTTTCCAGGTATAGAAGTTTAAGTTTGCATTACTTTCCAAGATGGCGACCGATTTAACAGCTGTCAAGTGATTTATTCTCAGTTTGGTTTGGCAATTCATCATGAATAGACTCACGCCTGAACAACGCTTTTAGATTCGTCGAATGGGCCCAAAAGGAGATTGCCGTTGTTCCCGATTTTCATAAGCGAATTTTGTTTAGCGATAAAGTGCACTTCTGGTTGAATGGCTACGTCAACAAACAAAACTGCCGCATTTGGAGTGAAGCTAATCCATAAGTGTATGTCGAAACACCGTTACATCCAGAAAAACTGACTGTTTGGTGCGCTTTATGGGCTGGTGGAATCATTGGTCCGTACTTCAAAAACGATGAAGGCCACAACGTTACAGTCAATGGTGATCGGTATAGAGCCATGATTACTAACTTTTTCATTCCTGAATTTAACAATCAGGATGTCCAGGAGCTGGGGTTCCAACAAGACGACGCAACATGTCACACAGCTCGTGCCACAATCGATTTATTGAAAGACACATTTGGTGACCGCCTAATTTAACGTTTTGGACCTGTGAATTGGCCTCCAAGATCTTGTGATTTAACACCAAGAGGGGAGATTTTACACCCTGTGGGGCTATGTAAAGTCATTGGTCTATGCGGATACGCCACAAACACTTGACCATTTGGAAGACAACATTCGCCGTGTTATTGCCGATATACGGCCACAAATGTTGGAAAAAGTCATCGAAAATTGGACGTCCAGATTGGACTACATCCGAGCCAGCCGTGGCAGTCATATGCCAGAAATCATATTTAAAATGTAATGACATAAGATTATCTTTCGAATAAAAAAAAATTCATGTCAATCGAATAATACATCGTTGTTTTATTGCAATTTGAAGTTCTATACCTCTAAAAAAAACACCCTTTAGTATCATTTAATCCTTAATCACACATTATTCCATTGAAAAAACCTTTACAGTTTGGAGAATCAGAATAAAAACTCAAACATTTTCTTTTCAATTGTTTTTTTTAGAAATAAATACAGCTTCCAGTAAAACGATTTTTTTT
Source organism: Trichonephila clavipes (assembly GCA_019973935.1). Classification (NCBI taxonomy): domain Eukaryota; kingdom Metazoa; phylum Arthropoda; class Arachnida; order Araneae; family Nephilidae; genus Trichonephila; species Trichonephila clavipes. Next base: position 74,249 of record BMAU01006626.1, read on the forward strand.
TTAATTTTCAAAAAAAATCATCACAGAACAATTTTTTGTAAAATCATTTACAAATGTAGCTAAATTAATTGGTAATTATGTTAAAATAAAATATACATAAAATAATTGTATAAATTATGTTTTTTATTAAAGAAAAGTAGCAAAACACCTAATTAATACAATAATCATTGGGTTCAATTTTTAGTATTTTCTAGAATTTTTCTTCTCTTTTCTTGTTCTCAAAAGATTCACAAATAGCCTTTAAATATTTTCGAAGTCCAATGGGTTTTTCTTCTCTTACATTTTTGATAAAAAACTTTCTTTTAAAATATGTGTTGTGTTATGTGAAACTTTTTCCAGTTCTGATTTTAAGGTATCCGACTACGTTCGGAAATATGATTTTAAAAAAGCACATAAGTAGATAATTTCCATATTTAGTGTCTCTTAGATTAGAATACGTGTATAAAAAAATTTTAAGAACATTTTGACAAAAAAAATTATTTAAATACAATATTTCGGCAAAAAATTAACTTAGAATAACCTTTTTTCAAAATCTTTTTTGTGAAAAATGCTTCTATTATAATAATATTTTGCCTGTATATAGGTCAGACCTCTGTACAGAGGCTCAACTATGATTTTTGAAAAATTTACATTATTTTCAGAGTTACAACCAATTGAAATAATTATCGATGGTTGTTTCTTAAAATTTCTCCCCTCTGCTGTCGTAAAACATGGATAAACCCACTGCTAAGTTATATATTTCAAAAATTCTAGTTGAGCCTCTGTAGAGAGGTCTGAGCTATATATAGGCAAAATATTATTATAATAGAAGCATTTTTCACAAAAAAGGAGAACATATTGAAAAAGATTATTCTAAGTTAATTTTTTGCCAAAATATTATATTTAAATAACTTTTTATTGTAATACTATTCTTAAAATAATTTTATGTACATTTTTTAATCTAAGTGACAGTAAATATCATAAATATTACCCATTTATACGCTTTTGCAAAATCATGGTTCTAACGTAGTGAGATACCTTAAAGAGATGTGAGAACACATTTTTATTTTTAAATGAATTCCTTTCCTATCAAAAGGCAATTTTCAAAAGTCAAAATATTTAAAAATTATTTGACCTGTTATATTTAATTTTTCCCTTCTTTAACCGATCAGTCATAAAAATCGTATAACGATACATAATAAATGCCATCATTGGAACTGCGGTAGTTCAGTGGTTAAGGTATTGGATCGTGACGGGCATGTCATGAGTTCGAGCCCAGTACCACTAAAGACCCACCGTGTAGGGAAGCGATGCAAGTTAAATCTGTCGAGAGCTCAAACGTCCTCCCGTTGGTGTGGTAGTCAGGAGAGGAGGGTGCCAGCTCAGGTGTCGTCCTCGTCACTTGACCATGGTTAAAAATTACGAGGTCCACCCCCAAAAGCCCTCGAGTAGCTCAACAGGGGGACGTTAATATTCACTCACTCACTCATGTCATCGTTAATTCCTTGTTCATTAAAAACAGTTAATTTCACACAATAGTAAGATAGACAAAATGCATTCAAGGAAGAAAAAAACTGAGATTAAAATAAAAGTAATTTCCTGTGTTGCACTGTTAAATTCGCATAATGTATAACAATTTCATGTATATGTGAAAGTGTCTTTTCTTCATTATAGTCTATCGTTTCATTAAGTAAATTACCACCTGTTATTAACATGTATTACTATAAAGGAAAAAAGTACAAATAAATGAATCTAATTTAACTCGTGTACACTATAACATAAAAAGCGATGCTCCTAGAAGTAGAGGTCCGAATGAGACGAAACATTGAAAACTAAACTCTAACAGAAATTGAATATTTTATTCAAAAAGTATAGCAATAAGAACCAAAATGTAAAAAAGCAATAAGTTTCTGGCCCCCTCAGGTTCTAAAGTAATCATTGACTCGTGGAGACGGATTCGCCATTAAGGAACACTTCACAGAAATCAGAGGATCCTATCGGCTAAACAAGTTTTGTAAAAGCAAGAAGACAAACAGCAGAAAGGCGTATCGATCTCGGACAGTATCTCGTTGAAATATAAGCCTAAGGGTCTGTAAGAGGAAGGACCACACTAGGGGTCGTATAATCGAGTCGACGTTCCACACATTGAGCTGTAAAGGTATCCATGAAGGACAACAAAACAACTTCATCTGTCAAATGACCCATACCATAATTCCTTGTTATCAGGCTTTATTGTAGAAGACAAGCATGTCATCAGATACGTCTTCGCTGGGCATCGGTGCTCAGTTCACCGTTGAAACTTCAGTCTGTCAGATTCTTGACGAAACTCGAACTGCAAAAACCCCTGGCGGTGAGCGACTGGGAAAGTCAGTCGGAGTAATGACTTCTAGGACCTTAGCCCTTCGATCGCTGAGTCGTGTATCGATGATTATTGCAGTCACTGGTGACCCGGTTACACATTAGATCGTTAAAAAGTACGCATCAAAGGCTGAAAGCACCGAACCAACTATCTTTCCGTCCTCGAATTCGACCGTTTTCTTGACACTTTACATGGTCATGGTTTGCCATTCCGGCTAATATAGTCAAATGTTAGAATGGCTCCAATTCAAGTGTCCAATGATCCTACTATTTGACATTCTTTGTTCCTTTTATCCAGTTGCACATCCTCTATCAAGCGGTGATATTTTTTCATACTGTTTGAGAGTCTATCTTCGAGGCATTGGTACAATCCGCGGTGGGTTGACGGAATCACATTCCCATGGAAAGTATGCCTTAGCATTTGAGTGTGTCTTCTGTATTATTCACTATCTGGATACTCCTTTGCAATGCACTAGAGCTCCAGCTACTGAGTCATTAGCTGCTAAAATTTAATCATTTCCATTTTCCGTCGTAAGGTATGTGCATAAGTTATTTGTCCTTTTCTTATTACTCCTTTCTGATATATCGCGTTTAAGGATATAGCTTATCAATGAGAACATTTTTATTTACATAAATGGCACGTTATTCAGGTGTTGTGATAAATATGAAGAAAATTGTACTGCTCTTTAAATTATAAGTTAGAAAAATACTCTCATAAATAAAAAAGTACTCATTTAAAAATAAAAGAAATATGGGCAATTAATACCGTACCCTTAATTTATGTTTATCATCCTTCACACAACTACTCTTTTTCCCCCTCCTTAAATTTCAGCAAATGTTAAAAATGTTTGTGCTGAAAGATTAAGTCATTAGACCGTAGAATTGATGAAAAACAAGCTATTAAATAGTGGTATTAAATCCCTAACGCAGTCAAGAACACGAGCGACAAACTTTTCGGGCAAATTAACATTCTACTCCCATTTTCATTCAATTAGCAAAAGTAGTTGACGTTTTTTAGGATTTTTCCCTCTTAACTGTAGGTATTTCAATATTCGCATGGAAAAAAAGAAGCTGAAACATTACAGAGAAAGGCAATTTCAAGAGCTGTAAAATTTCCTACTTGATTAAATCAATTGAATGAGAAATAGAACCCCAAAAAATTTTACTTGAGCATCATTAAACCAGGTATTACCAAATGATTTTTCATTAAACGGGTATTTGGCGTCTACGAGGAAAAGAGAAGTTACTCTGTCTTAATATAATCAGTACGGTTTTTAACCTCACGGCTCTTTTTCCATTCAATGATATCACATGAAAGTAGTCCACTTTCAGAAGTTTCATTCAAAGCAGCCTAAATACCGCATTGTTTACATCAGGGATGCCCAACCCAAATCGGTTGGTGGGCCAAGTAAAAATTTAATAAACTGAGGTGGGCCGCACATATCAAAATAAAACAAATTATTCAAAATATTTTATACTATCGTAAAACATTCAAAATATTTTATTACCATACAATTAATGTGACACTTGTTTTTGTATTTTACTTGAGATAAATATATAACATATATATATAGAAATTTATTCAATAATTATTGATATGATCAAAAAACAGCAAGTTGACCTTTTACTGGATCGCAATCACAACAAAGTTGAAAGCCGAGCGTTTGCACTTGTTGGTGGCAGAATATTTCTTAACATACAAGGTTCTTATCTACAGTAGATTTATGCTGCCATCTGATGTTACGTAATATAACAACTATGTGCGTAACATCTTCACATTTTATACTTGTGTTACAGTATGTTTGCATAAAATTGATTTAGATTTTCAAAATTTTTATTTCAAATGCAGAAAGGCAATTAAGCAAAGAACAGCATTGTGATTATTACACTGTTTGACAAAATAAGTTTTTTTTTCTGTCCAATAGCCAAATGTTTAGTTTCTTATTGTATGATATTAATTATTGTGTCATAAAATGAAAAAGTTACATAATTTCAAAAGGTTAAAATATTAAACATTTTTATTCTGCTGCCGTAATTATCTTATATTTCTACTAGCTGGTATCACAGTTCTGTGGCAACTCATTAAATCCATTATCGGATTATTTCATTGCCAAATAAAACAAGAAAAAGACAACTAATCTGAACTTAAAAATATAGACATAAATTATTTCTCTGACAAATAGAACTAAATACACTACACACTCTTTACGAAGTTCTCGTTGAAAGAGGAATAACATACCCACGCTCATCTGCTTTCCTCCATCCATCAACACACCTGTTATTACAATTGCTTACAAGTCAAAAGAAGGAAAAAAATTATTTCGGTAAGAACTGCAAGGGGAGAGGTGGGGATGGGTCGAAACACGATATTTTCGATTCAACCGTCTGTAGTCCAAATGTCTTAAATAATATAGACAGAAACTTCAATTTGGCCGCAAAAAGTCTCCAAATGGGCCGCAGGTTGGGCATGCCTGGTTTACATGAATGTAAACTTGAGCCTATCGAAATGAAAGACACAATAAAAAAAGGAGAAAAAGTTCACATTTTTGTGTGCCCAGCACAAAATTAAAATAGCACTAGCGTTTTATGGAACAGTTCTTAAAATAACAAAAATCGATTCATGATAATAAATAATGGTATAATAATAATAATAACAATAAATATTTTTTGTTATACATCTTTCGTTTATTGAGAAAAGTTATTCCTACAGAACTGATCAGCAGTGCCGATTTATCCATTGGGTGATTGGGGTGGGTGCCCAGGGGCCCGGGCCCGGATTAAACAAGATTTTTCTGGTTATAAATTTCTATCCTCCAGTGCCAAGGATGCCTGTAGATCTTCTGCGCTCAGGGCCTGAAACGAGCTTAAGTCGGCACTGTAAAATACCAAAAAAAAAAAAAAAAGCTGAAATCTTCCAAGTGTTGACTTTTTGAACGCAGTTGAGATCGGTCTAGCTATCCATAAAAGACATTGGTACTTTTCTGAATCTCCTCAGAAAAGGCAAAATTCCATAAAAACGCAGCCAAACAACGTTGCTCTTCTTGCAGTGCAAACTTTACATCCTTGTAGACTTCATGAAAATGAAAGTACACATCTCTCTTCTCAACAAACAACAGAAAAATTTCTTCCTGGAATGCAAAAAAGTTTCTAATTAGGGGTAGCACCGATACTTTTCATCAAACACCGAATTAATACTGGAATCTATTGGGGAGAGATTTGACGATCCCACAGGCCATTGAAGTGTTGGAAAAGCATGAGGAGTGAGGTCAGAAAATAAAAAATGTAATCCCACGGAAAAGAAGAGCAATAACACTACAGAGCGGGCAATCTCGCCACTGTACAATCGTACTGTCAAAGTGTCACGAATGACAAACAAAGTGGCATGGATATTGAAGGAAAATGACAACCTGTACAAGAGTTCCTAGTTGTAGGGCTGTGTTGCAGACCAGAATATCCCACCGCTGTCCTGGACTTCTTTGAACGCGTTTTCGCTAGTCATCAGGATTCAATTCGAAACGCGACTCATCGTTAAAAAGAATCCTACTCCTGTCCTGGAGAATCTTGGACCAATGTAAATGCGTCTGGTGGCATACAACAAAAGTTGTCACGTATCAATGATTGTTATAGTCACCGCTGCCGCAGTTACGTATTGACTCGTTGGTATGGACGCATTACGGTCTGGGAGCATCGATTAGACGATCCTCATGTCTTCGAATTCTGTTGTCACTCTCTGTCGACCACTAACATATTAACGCTCTGTCTGGCCGTTGTTCACCCATCCCTGCCAACATCGCCGACTGGTAGCATCACTCATATCTAAGTGTAAAGGGATCCTGCGATTTGACAGTCTTGCTTCCTTTGTGGTTCAACTGTTCATCTTCTCTCAATTGGTGACATCTGCTCATACTGATTGCAAAAAGACGATATATGAGGCATTGGTACAATCTATATACCCGAGTGGATGGAACCCCATTCGCATGGAAGTTATGCTTTGGCATTGCATTATGCTCTCTCTCTTTTGTACACCACTTGGGTGGTACATTCGAAGGAGCTGGATAGTTAGTTATTGACTGCCAAACGTTAATCATTTATATATTTTATTGTAGGTGCATGCTAACGCAATTTTGTCCCATTTGCGTAACTTTCTCCTAGGGCATCGCTTTTTATGTAATAGAGCAGGGGTGTCAATCACACAGCCCGCGGGTCACATGTGGCCCGCCAGTACGTAAGTTGCGGATCGCCACACAATTCTTTTTAAAACTTATAAATATCAGGCTTATAACCCCCCCCCCCTCTGCCTGGGAGTATCATCTCTTCATCCACGCAACCTAGATTTGTAGGGATAAATGATTGACCACTCGAACCTTCCAGGGATATGACGTAATTAACAATTCTTAGCAAATAGCGCATTAAATCCTACTCACTATCTTTATGATAAATTAACTTTCGAATCTTTATCTATAGCCGATTCCTTAACTAGTTAGAGTTCACTCTATAATTGAACTTTAAGAATCAATCGCTTACCGATATCACACGGCGATCAGCAACCAAGCTTTATATTCTCCTCTTGTACTCTTTATTCCTTTAATATTAATCTTCTATATATTATTATTGTCCAACTCGATCCAGCTTCTATTCCCTTTCTGGCTTCAAACTGACTTCTATATAGCTCCTACAATACTCTCCAGCCTCCAGCCAACTTCCCCGCGAATGCAAAAGCTCCAATATATATAATCATTCACTAATCTGAATATCGCGTTTTCTTCATGAGAAGGTTGGATTGAAATGCCATTCTGGCCCCTAAGATTCCCCCGAGGATTAGTGAAAGGCCCGAGGAAGCCCCGTCACAAGGCTTTTAAAGTGTTTTCATTTTGAAATTTATTTGAGGTGAACCTTATTTATAAATCTACAATGCATTTGCCTATTACCTATTCTTAATTTAAAAGAAATGCTTTTTGATAGTAGAAATGCCTTAAGATCAGTGCTTCTCAAACTTTCTATACTTGCGACCCAGTGTTCAATCATAATTTTCCTTGCCTCTCCCCCACCATATAATAACAATGTATTGAATTCAATAATTATATTCTTTGACGCAAAGTTACAATGCTACTTTAATTATAAACTGTACAAATTTTTAAAATAAATATTAAATTTTACATATAATTTTATGATATGCTCATAGGATCACTAGTAATTATTAAACTTTTTCTAAACTTAGTACTGTTAAATTAATTATGGAGCACATTGTGCAATACTGATACATTTATAAGTGTATTATATCAAAGTAATTGTGTATTTTATTTTTTATTATGTCAGAATGGGGTTTTTTTTCTTTGCTTCCTTTCATTAAATTAATAGTTTTTTTAAAAAATAATCTTTTGTTTTGGTCTTTTTGATAAGCTCGTGCCCCACTGTTTGCGAAACACTGCTTTAGATTTTAAATATTTTTTAATATTTTATTAAATGTTTTCATTTGATTTTATTATAATAATTTACTCTTTATTAAATTTTGAAATGCATTATGGATATTTTTTATGATGATTCTTCGTGTGTGCGACGTTTATTTCTCTTTCTCCTTTTCTGTTCAATCAGCAAAGAATAGTAAGAGAGGTTTTTTTTAAGTTTCAAAAAATATTCAGGACGATTAAGATAAAGAGCAGTGTATACTTGAAAACACGATCAAATTTCACAACAATGAGTAAAGAAAAATTATTTCAAAAGGAACGCCGTAATCTTCAAGAAAATGGCAGCTGTATTATTTTTTGTGTTCAAATTACGATTAAATATGCCTGATATCTAAAAACTCTATTTCAGTTGCTACGGAATATAATCTTAAAAGTTACTATGACACAAATCAGGAAGCAAGCTATGACTAATACTTTGCAAAACTTTCTGAAGACAAATTGTCCGAATCGTGTGTGTGTGTGTGATCATTTCTTCAAAAACAATAAAGCACACTCATTAAATCTGTTAAAGATTATATAGCTGCTGTAAAAGTTATATATTATTACATTTAATCACGCAAGCAGATCGAAATCATTTACTGAAAGGGAATTTATTAGTTAATGCTTACTTAAAACAGCGTAAGTATTATGTCCAGTCGAAATATTGTAGGTAGCAGAATTGATGAAATAGCCGAGAATTTGAGAAATCAGCATAATATCAACATTTCAGGCCTATTTTATTGAAATATTGTTGAAGGTACAGATATTCGAAATTTCACTCAGCTAGTCGTTTTTTTTTTCACGGATACGATGTTGATTTAAAAATAAGTGAAGAACTTTTGGATATATATCATTCACACACACACACACATATTCGAAATACAACTTCTGTAGCTATTGTAGCAACTTCTTTATAAATGTTTTAAAGAAATATATTACCAGTGGAAAAGTTGGTCCGTCTCGCATGATGGTGCACCTACTATGACCAGTATTACTAAAGGAGTTGTTGCAAGATTAAAAGAAACATGCAAACGGCGTGACTATAGTAATTTTGAACATTTTTATTGTATTATTCACCAGCAAGTACTGTGCTCCAAAGTTTTAAACATAGGACATATTTTAAAAATTGTCACCAAAATTGTAAATTTTATTCGATAACATAAACTTAATCATCGTCAATTTACTTCCTTTCTGGGAGATATAGAAAATGAATACACAACGATATGGAAATTCAATGGCTTTGAAATCATAAGGTGTTAAAATGTGCTTTCAAATTGCTGGACGAAATTATAATTCTCTCGAAAACAAAAATATTATGAATGTGCTGAATTAAAAGATGAAAAATCGATAAAGTACCTGGCTTTCTCGGTTGATATTACAAGCCATTTTAATTAATTCAGTTTTAAACTTCACGGCAAAAGTCATGTTACAACTCTATTTGATAATATTAAAAATTATTACTTTGGCAAAAATAAATAGAAAAAGAAACTTCTCACTTTTTTTTTTTGAAAACTGTCAGTATCTGTTGTAAATCTCATGAATTAAAATTTACTAAACACGTGCACAAAATTAAAAATGTTTGAAACGAACTTATTAATTCTAATTTAAAAACATGTGAGCTATAATTTCACCCTTTTACTTCACCTCTATCTATCGATATTGAAATTGTTGATGAAAGCTGACAAATAAAATTAATGGAAATTCAATGTGATTCTTTGTTGAAGCAAAAATCTATGAAAGAGGGAATTCTAGATTTCTATGCATATATTTGTATCAGTAGATAAATTTCCTAATTTTTTTAATTTGTTATGCAAGTAATGGTTATGTTCGGAAGCACTCATTTATGTGGGCAATTATTTTCTTTAATGAAAAATAGCGAAAGTTCAGAAAGATGAAGATTAACCCCAATCACCATTTAGTGTCAATTTTAAAAATAAAATCAGCACAGTATTTTTAATCAAATCTTTTGATGACTTGCTTTGTGAAAAAAAATGGTACCAAATATCTTCTAAAAACTAATGTTGAATTGAAATTCTTAATTTTCTTCTTTTTTTTTTTTTTTTTTTTTGCTTTGTTCCTTTATAAAAATGTAAAATATATATTTAATTGTAAAAAAAAAACATGAAATGTAAAATGACTACGTATGTAAGCTAAAAATACTGAGCTTTACATTGAGTCTAATAAATGCATAATGCATTAAAAGAATCGTATGCTATTGATTTTTTGAATATTGAAAACATGCGGCCCCCAACTTATAATAAAATAGACTATGCGGCGCGTGATATTAAGCGAGTTTGACACCCCTGTAATAGAGCGTACCTCATTTATTTTCAAGATAAAGAAGTATTTGTCAACATAAGCTCAACTATTTTGTACTTTATTTGATACATTCATTCTTATGGCAACTATCTCTTACGCACGGAAAATCATTGTATTTTGACCTTTGGTGTAAATAAAATTATATTCTTGATATTTTTTAAAATATTGTTGTACCTGTATTATTTAAAAGACAAAAACGTGAAAATTATCTTAAAATAGGTCTTATTTGAACTCATTAGTGCCAGCTTTTTTTCTCAAATGATCTCCCAAATCATCAGCATTATAAACTTTAAACTTTTGTTAAATCTGCGACAGTAACTTCTTATCCTACTTCTTTCATTCACTCCATTAATTTTCTAAAGAAGTTCTAAGAGATTTTCTGGCCGACTTTGCAATCTTTTCGTACAAAACTCATTCCCCAGAGTCTGATTAGAAAAGGAATTATTCACACTTTGGAGATGATTTTTGTCATCCACCAAATATGCTTAAAACTTTTTGTAAGTGTTTTAAGATTTCGGAAACCAAAAGTACAAGATACATTAGGTAAAACATGCAAAAAAAAATTCCAATTGCTATTTTTTAACTCTTCTCTATTCAACTCCTTCGAAACACCGTGCAGTCTCCCTTGATTCAACAAAGGCATTATTCAGAAAAAGGAATTGTTGAACAACAATTCAACAGCAAACCATTAAAAACTGAGTTTCTATCATCAAAAATAATGTACCCCCTCTTTTCTAATAATTATATCCCATTAATACTTACATTTTTTGCCTATTGCAATATTTTGCAACTCTCAACTGGCTTCAAAAGTGCTTTTTCATGTAAGCGCGTCTGTAAAAAACAATTGACAATCATTTTGCCAATGCCATCTATCTCATTTAACTGATTACAAATTCTTGGTTAAATAAAAGTTGATTAACATTTGGAGAGAAAATCATCCAATTCCTGTGATTTAGCTGTCTCATGAATCGCATCCAGCGGGAATTTATGCGAGACTTGTATTAGTATTACTGATGTAAACGACATTCTAACACTATGCTACCCATATACTATTTCGGTCTAAAAAGTTCAACGTGGTGTTCTTCTTTCCTCGGGAATGTCTGAATGCAATGACCAGTACATGGGTCTCAAATTCAATCTCTTTTGGGCAGAATTAAAACCATGGATAACGTAAACGTTTCTCGCTTACCTATTCTGTACACTTTCACTGGGCACATCATTAACGGCGAATAGAAAAGTTGAAGATTTTATTCAAAATGAATAAATGACGAATAAATAAATAACTCAAGGTTGGAGAGTTGTCAAAAGAATACCACTTGAGTAATGAATGTTGAAAGTAAAATGTCAAATTAAACTAAAGCAACAAGTACACAAATTAGCAAGTTTTTGTTTGAATAAACAATTGATAAAACCCTTAAAATGTCTGATAGCTAAATGAGCTTCCAAAGTATAGGTCGTAAAGAATCCTTCGCATATTTGCAAAGAGCAGCTAAGGCGTTAACTGTATGAGTCCTTCTTCGAGAGAAAGTAACATAAAAATTGTTTTATACTAGTTTCGGTCCCACCTTCTCATATTGCATTGAATGCAGTCGAAGTAAGTTTTTTAAGATTTGTTTCTCTGAATTAAATAAGACAGTGAGGGATTATTAACGTCACTCTATTCAGCTATTCGAGGGCTTTTGGCGACAGATCTTGTCCTTTTGAGCCATAGTCAACTAACAAGGATGACACCTGAGTTGACCCACTCCTCTCTTAACTTCCACACCACACCAACGGGAGTACTTATAGACCTCGACATATTTAAAGGGCATCTGCCTCCTTTGCCCGGCGGGTCTTCAGCGGTACAGGGTTCTAGATCATGTCACGCCCGCCACTTGTCCGTTACCTTGACCACTAGGCTACCGCGATCTCTATTATTTATGTCAAAGGTATGTGAAATAATAGCAATAGGAAGTAGTTTTTACTTGAATAAGAATTATTTACACGTTTGCTTACATCCGTTTGTATACTGACGAATCAGTTTTAATCTAGGTTCTAGATTTATGGTTTGAGGGATAATACGATAGCTTAAAATCACAGTTAATACAAATTCTTTGTTTTAATTTATATTTGTATAGAAATAATAGAGAAAAATAGTAAATTTTGAAAATAATAAATAAAATGAATCGGTTCTTTTTTTTCTGTTTACTATAACAAATTACTTCCAGGATTTCACTGTGGTGCATTTCTGATGAATTGGAAAAATTAGAGTTGGTTAAATATTTATTAATAACAGTATGTAAATAGAGTAATCAGTAAGATTAAAAAAAATATTGAAAATCTGCCAATAATCGTCGTTTAAATTGTGACCAGAGTAGTTTTCTCTCATTGAATTGATGATAATCATTTGACTGTTTCATATCATTGGGGAAGTTTCATTAGTTTATCTAATGATCAATATTTCTCTCATAAATAGCCCTTTTGTTAAATACTCCCATGAAATTGAAATAATGCGTATAAGTAATGTCCACGTGCAATACCAATTGAAATAACAAACAAAAGCTGTTCGACACGAGTCGAAAGTAAAAGAGTTGTTGGTGAGAACCAGTTAGAGAGCTGAAAGACCAGATCAGTTAAAGGAAACTTCTTTTCCCCAGTATTTGTGTGTGCCACATATTTCTCTATTAATGAAATCGAGACATTTTCCCTCTAGTCATTTTTTTACTCTCTCTCTCTCTCTCTCTCTCATGTAAGCTAAGCTTTTCGTTGAAAAATCCAAGTTCTCGATTGAGATCTCATGACAAAGAAATTCTTTCAAGTCAAAAAGGAAAGGATTATACGGAGTCAAAAATGAATTAGGATTTTTTTCTCTGTTTTAGTTTTTGTAAATTAAAACTCTTCACTTATCAATTCAGATCAAAACTAATTTGGAAAATAAAAAATTGTTTTAAAATTAAAGCCTTTCGAGAAAAAAATGAATTCAAGTTTCTTTTCCGAAAAAATAACTGTAATAAAAATGTACATTTTTTGTGCTATCCAAACACTTAAAAAAAAGAAAGAAAAGACTCAATTATATTTTCCCGTTTATTTACTTTTAAGTTTAAAAAAAATTACATTTTTCTAATACAATGAATTTTAAAAATATAAAAAGACTTGAATTATTTATTTACAATATTGATTTCTGCTTATAGCATACTGAATAAACAGATGTAATTATTTAGACTGAATATCATAGATTTAAAACAATAAGCTTTTTTTAACCTATTTAATCTTTAAAAAACATATTTATCCAAAGTTCAAATGCTTATGTTATGCAATTTTTCTTGAGAATAGCTGTTAATATAATGTAAATCTTTTTTCAAAAATGTGAACTGAAATAATTAATTGAATAAAATCTGTACACGTAAATAATGAAAAATTTAAACGTATTGTAATTTTTAGTTTTTCGCACTATTCTTATAACAAAAGCGATTCTGATTTCAAGTTTCCAAATAAAAAAAGATGAATATTTATTACGAATACATTTTTTACTGATACATAAATAGTGCATTCGAATTCTAATCCAATCAATTATAATGAAAGAACTTTATTTAAAAAGAGCATTTCTATTAAGAATTGATTATCTTCTAAGGATAGTTCTTACAGCTTCTAGGGAAAACGAATGCTGTGGCATGAAATTGGAAAAATACAAATTCAAATAAATCTTTTAATAAATTACTGATTATTCAACGAATTTTTTTAATTCAATATTGTAATAATGAGTTATTAATAATTAATTTTTGTTCTATCTATAGTTTTAGCACTAGTACAATTATTTAGAAACGCTGCTGTTAAAATAAAATTAGGCCTTGGTAAGACATATTCTCTGTCTTCTTATTTTAAAAAATATTCTTTTTCTTCGTACAAAAAAAGGTATGGGAATTAGAGCTGTGTGTGTTTGCGAGCTCTCGCATTTCATTTTTGTTGATGGGTTGCATCAAGGTAACCCGAAGGCTGTTGGCGACGAATCTCGCAGATTTGCGTCTCTAACGAGTGTCAAGACATCCTAATCTTCCCGACCACTCGAACGCAAAGATTTGACTCGACAGATTTAGCATGCATCAGTTCCTTATGCAGCGAATGAATTCTTGAAATTTTGGTCTTGTTTCAATTCGCTAGAAGGAAACAAATATTTTCATTTTTAAAATCCATACAAATTCTATTATGCATAAATATTTTAAAACAGTGGTATAATTAATTATTCTATAGTCAGTGGCGTACATAAGGGTGGAGTTTGAGGGGTTCCGACCCTTACATAGACCAACAAATTTTTAATTTTTAGCAAAAAGATTACCTCTCGGTGCCTTTGTAAATATAACCTTTCCCTCTAAAGTAGCCCTAAGTGAACCAAAGTTCATTACAAATCGCGAGGCATAAGACACAAATATAGAAAATAATGTGACAATATTTGAATATTATGAGAAAATTTAAAAGCATTGAAATATAATTCTAAGTTTTAGTTTTAATTTATCAGAAATTTGCATCAAGGAATAATAGGAGCGCGTTTCCTTCAAAGTATTCAAGTCAGTGGCGCCCTTTATCAAAAATAATTTGAAACATTTCAGTCAAAAGGAATAAAATGTTTTAGAAAATACAAATATATTTATTTATATTACTGATAATAAAATGCTTCAATAATTTTTTTTGACAAAAAAAAAATGACAAAAATTTGTTTTAGTTCATACGAATTACTTTTTTATATAAATCTCCCTTTTAAAAATGTTTTTCAAATTAGGCGGGCATTATTCGAGTAAGCAGTCTTTTTGAGTAAAATTATTCTAATGTACGGACTAGGTATTTCCCTGGTTGTTGTTGAGGTCTTGTCTATGCGGTGAAATCAAATGGCGTCGAAATCATCCAAAATGGTCCTTGCTATTTCCCTTGGGCAAATAAGGCAGTTGAAGGTCCGTGGGGTTTAGGTCTATGTTGGGGAGTTTAGCCAACATAAAAGGACAATTGAAAATATGGTGAATTTCATTGGTATATATTTATGAAAATAAAAGTTGAAAACATTGCAAAATGCTGATAACTTTTCCAAGAACATGTATCGTATTTTTGTACCGACAGAAATGCTACTTGTTTTATTACCTAGTTTGCATTGAATCAGAGCAGAAAAATCTATAGTTTCCTTAAATTAAAAATTAATTTAGCAGTAAAATGCTGTTACTATTTGAAAGAAAATATTAAAGTTAATTTTTATCTTGTAGACGCGTATTTGATGTAAAATGTTAAATCCATCCCACACACACACAGAGGGAGGGAGAAGGAAAAATTGTTCTGAAAGAAGATAGATATGCCAGAATGTAAATCAGAAACAAATCAGTTTCTAAAGAAAAACATTACAAGTAGACCACATTAGAAGTAATTAAGTTAAAACAATGATAAATTTTAAATTCTCATGGTTTATGATCTCTCTCTCTCTCAAAATTCAAAGATTCTTAACTCAATATTATCTTGGAAACGCATAGTTACTGCAAGAGAAGTACATTTCAGTTGATGGTATAAAATTGTATAATGTTCCCGTTATTTTAAAGTACACAAGATAAAGACCAAAATAAATAACATTGCGGTTCCTGGCATTCACTTTTTATAAATTACACTCTAACAAAATCTTTCAAAAAACTGAAGAAATCACTTTCATATCCTATATATATATAAATTAATGGACAAAAGAATTAGCGCACCAAGAAATAATTGCGGGATGGTAACGAAACATGGTTTGAAGGTACATGTCAGGGAGATCTGCAAATGATTATAAATGCAGCGTGATTGCGCATTACGTATAGCCGGTAGAGGGTGTTTAACGTCATTCTTCGTGGAGTATAAAACAGGTAACCAAAGCTTGCTTGAGTGTAAAGAAACACATTGACTATCTTTTAGATAAATTCTGGGGTAGAATTACGTTAGCTATCTCCCTTATTGGGAGAAGCTCTCCTCTATCCTTAGAGAAAAAATTGATCCTTTACAAGCAAATTCTGCGTCCAACTATAATTTACGGGTCCCCCATACGCGGGGCCGCAGCCCCGACCCATACAAAACGCATTCAAGTCATTCAAAACAAAATCCTACGAATCATTGCTAACGCACCTTGGTACGTTAGAAAAAGTGTCATACACCACGACTTACACATGGAGCCGATTGATAATTACATCACTAGAATCTTCTAGAAATGTTTTTACTTCAATTCAAAATGATGACAATCCAGTAATTAGAGCACAAACACTCTTCACGTATCCACATGCTAAGTTAAATTTTGCTTACAAAACTACAAAATGGAATCTGCCCTTGAAACCGCCGTAAACACAACATAAATACTTAATTGCTACATTTTAGAACACTCAAATGCCTTTGCCACTTGTCAAAATTGGGATCAGTGTAAAAGCTGGCTCCTGCATCTTCATCCTGCTGTTACGTTTGTAAGTTCCTACTTGCAGACCATTCTTTTTATTCTCGCTGATAAAGTTTTTTGTTTTACTCTTAGCATCAGAATCGTTTTCTTTTTATTGTTTTACATTAATAATTTAACTAACGCAGTATTCTTTTTTATAAGTCATAGAATGAAATTTAAAGATAAATTTTATCTGTGAAGGGGGACAATAATTTTACACTAAATGTAATGCCGGGCTATAGAAAGGGAAAAGAAACCTGTCTTGAATCGAAAATAAGTGGAACGAATTTCGAAAAAGGAAAATTTAATGACATAATTATGGAAATCACTCCCATTGTGCGCGCATACAAACACACACAGAAATGCTGGCGTCATGAGGGAAAGAAGAAGCCCGTGCACACACATCCCCGGACCATGCAGCTAGTATATATATATATTGTTGTTGTTGTAAGTTGCAGTTTTTCCTTAAATAATTTCTACGAGATTTTACACGACAGAGACTTGCATGAAAATTAGTCTATTCACTTTGTATTTAGAACTCTCAACAACAAAAAGGGAAAATAAAAAAGCAAATTGTTTCAGTTAGCTGAAGTATGTGAGTTTACATTAGTTCATTACACACTTAAAAGAATGTTTTCATATATTTGTCCAAATTTTCAGAAGTCAGTGTTTAATTTATTTGCTGACGATAATAAGACAGTTTCAAAGTTAAATTTTTTTAGCCGATTCCTTTTTCCTGGCTACACTAGTTTTTTAGATTAATGAACACATCGGTAGAATTACTCTGAAAACCACGATTTTGATCGAAAAACAAAAACCAAATTTATTGCAGAGAACAATTTTTTTACTTCCAATGGAGATGCGAATTGGATATTTACCCTTGTAGACATTTCCCTGGAACTGGTATCACTTTTGAGTGCGGCACCATATAAGTGAAATACCATTCACCGTATTGTAATTTTGACACCCGGTTTCCTCTCCAGAGGGAGGCACCCGAACTCTGATGATGCGAAATGGTACAAAGAATTTAATTTTGCCCAGAGCACTTAAGTCCAGCAGGCACTCTAGGGATTTTTAACATGCCACATAATTATACAAATGGAATTATTGGTTTTTAGCATCATGATAGTCCACCAATTTGGGTCGGTATCGAACCCACAACCTTAGGTGAACAAGGCCGGTGACAAACGAACTAAGCCACCCAGCCGGCTGTGCAGAGAATATTAGCTTTGTATGTTAAGAGATCCTTATCAAAATCGGGATATTTTTTTTTTGAGTTAGAGAAAGATATTAATCAATGCAAGTTTCTCCAGAACACAAGTATACACAATATCACCAGTTAACTTCGGACACCAAAAAGGACCAAATAATAAAATATTTTCTTATAAAAAATATGTGAGCCATGTCTACTGTTAAATAATTGTTTTTTTTCTGTTTATAATTTTTAATAGAAAAATTTCTATAAAGCAAAATAAGTTCTTATAAAGCTTTCTATTAAGTTATAAATTCTCTATAGAAACATACAAATAAAAAGAGCTTTAAGAGTATGAACATTTTTGTAAAGCACAATTATATATATATATATATATATATATATATATATATATATATATATATATATATATATAATACATTTCGCGGAGAAGATTTTTTCTGGCATACTTGAGGAGACTTGATACTTTCGAATACGTTTATTTGATGAAGAAGGACATTTTGAACTACAAATATACATGCACACACCACAGAATAAAATACGATGGACAAACACAAAGACTGGTGGGTTACATTACGAACGCTAATTTTCCATGAAAACGAGAGCTTTTACATGAAGAGGCTACCAGAAGTTCACATGACTACCGCGGACGGAACTTATGGTTAGTGGAAAGATATCGTATGTTGATGTCCAATGTAAGATTACTTTAAATTTGCTGAGATTTCCATTTCTAAGAAATAAAGTTTCGATCATCCAGCTATGTGGGTTGCAAATAATTAATTATTTACGTGAGAGTCCTGAAGGTTAATTAAACAGTTGAAAAGATAAAATTAACCTAAATTATTACATGCAAATATAGACTGAGGTAAAAAACCCGCCACTATGAAAGAACTGTGTTAGATAAACGAAATGTGCGTCTGAAAGATGACATCAATTCAAATTCGCGCTCAAGTGTGGCACTAGTAGTGCCCCTCAGAATTTGCACAAATTAGGGTTCGTGAGCGTTATCTGTCTATGAAATTCGACGTAGTGAATAGATGTCAGCCAAGAATGATTTGAAGAAGACGAAGAAGCCATTATCAACAGCTCACTGTGTTAGAACGAGGTTGATTAATAGGGCTACGAGAAGGTGTGTTTTCTTTCCGCAATATTGCAGAAAGACTTGGCCGGAATGAATTCACTGTGCATGATTGTTTGGAACAGTGGTCAAGGTATCTAACCACCTCATGAAGACCGGGTTCCGGGAGACCACGTGGCACTACTGAGAGGGAATACCGCCGTATTCACTGTGGTGCATCATTCTGCGTCAGAAATTCGAGCTGCAGTAGGTACCGCATTGACACAACGAACTGTTGGAAATCGGTTACATCAAGGATAGCTCCAAGCCAGGCACCATGTAGCGTATATTCAAGCGACTCCAAGCCATTGACGTTTGCGACGCCTGTGGTGTCAAGCCAGAGCTCATTGGAGAACGGAGAGGAGATCTGTTGTGTTTTCTGATGACAGCAGGCTCTGCCTTTGTGCCAGTGGTGGCCGTGTATTGGTCAGGCCAGGGGAACGCCTGAAACCTAACTGCCTGCAGCCTAGACACACTTGACCTACACCTGGATTCATGGTCTTGGGAGCAATTTCTTATGACAGCAGGAGCACTCTAGTTGTTATCCCAAACACACTGACTACAAATTTGTACGTCAGTCTGATAATTTAACCCATAGTACTGCCGTTCATAAACAGCATTAGTCGGGATTTTTCCAACGTGATAACGCTCACCTTCACACCGCTGTTGTAACGCAATATGTTCTACCGAGTGTTGACATGTTACATTGGCCTTTGAGATCACTAGATCTGTCTCCAATTAAGTACATTTGGGATATCATTGGACGATAACAGCGTCATCATCCACAGCCAGTACTTACCGTTCCAGTATTGACACAACAAGTTCAACAAAGATGGAATTCCATACCACAAAGGGACAATGGGCATCTGTATGATGCAATGCATGCACGCTTCAGACTTGCTTTCGAAATTCTGGAAGTTACACCGACTAATAATGTAGCAGCATTTCTCATTTTAAATACATTTTCTTGAACTGAAATTAACCTGTGATCCTGAAAATTTAATCAACTAAATATGTTAACTAGAAAATTGCATTGTCCAAATTTCATTACTCTACAATAATTTTCTCTTGGGGTTGGGATTTTTCCCGTCAGTGTGCGTATATATATATATATATATATATATATATATATATATATATATATATATATATATATCATGTATCTTCATACATAAAGTTTATTCACTCAAAATAAAATATCCAGCATTAAAATAATCAAATATTTGAAAACCTTTGCAAGAAAAATGTAAGCTTTCTATCAACTTTGAAAAGATTCATTACCTAAAGAAAAATTAAAAGGAACAAATCATTATTATTACTTATTTTTTTAATTAATTTATTTGCTTTGCATCTATTTTTATAAATATACTAGTTGAATGACCCGACATTGCACGAGCTTTATCTACTTTTATAAATGTTCCCTTCTCAATATCAGCACGTCCAGGGGTGTGTGTGATTTCTATATTAATATGCCATTAAAATTCTTTTTTTTTCGATATATTTTTACTTCTTCGTTATACGGGTTTATTCGCCCTTCACTTAGCCAGGCATTGCACTGGCTTTTACCAAGGCTATCTTGATTAACAGGCTGCGACAGAGAGCCCCCCAAACAAGTCACATGACCAAAGGAAAGACGATTTCCCTGCGTTTGACCATCGCTTCACCAGTCTTTCATTAAAGCTTGTGAAAAAGTGCTTTACCTTACCACGTGTTTTTATGTATGAAATGTAGTGAACATAACATTAGCGATACCATTGGATATAAGGAAAGGTAGGATATTTATATTATTGTATAACTTTATTCTTGAGTCATTATTGAATTTATTTTTAGTTTTGAAGCTAACTGAGTATAGTAAACTGATGCATTTATGCCAACATCACTAATTATTTGTAAATCAAGATGTTATTAATGTGAGAAATTAGTGTTTAAATTTTTATATATTTTTAATCTATCAAATCCTTATCTTAAAAATATTAAAAGTTAAAATATTAATTATAATTAAATTTAATATTAATAACACATAACCTAAAACTCCACACATTTTATAATAATGCCTCGTTATTGTTATGTATCCAACTGTTCATCAAATAAAATGCATATCCTTACATTTTCCAGGCTATCCATCCTATTTGAATGAGATAACATATTGATTAACATATTTCAGTGAATTTCTAAATATTCTTAATACGGTTAACGTTTTTGAAGAAATCTGCTGTATTAATTCTGTTAATCATGTTATGGCCATTCAATCTTAAGAAAAGTATACTAAAATTTTGCAAGATGAAAAATAATTGCGCGTTAAAAGCGTGCTATCTATCTAATATGGTACTATTTCACTGAAAAATTTAATTTCAAATTATTCAGGAGAGATATTTAATGTTAAAGTAGATATTAAGGATTTCAACGAAGTATTAAACATTTCAAATATAAATTAGAGAATATCTCAATAGAAGAGTATAAAATTTTAATGTACATTATGGGTTATGCGTGCATAATATAAAATTCGGATCCTCCGATTGCGAATGCATATTTCTTTCAAATAAAGAAATAAATTTCGATTCAGAAAATGCACGACAAAACATTTGAGACTTCTGAGTAGAAGAGATTTAAAAATGCCCACAAATACTTCTATGAAAGTCATTTCAACGCAATATATCATTTTTAATTTGTTAATATCGAAAACATTCGAATCAAGATTTCTCTCTTAAAGTTAATTGCCAATTATCTTGTTTACAAGCACAACAGAAGCATATTTGGAATTACATGAGTTGTGGAATTCATCTCAGTCATCTTGTGTAAAGTGTAACACACCTGCATTTTCATTTTTTTAAAAAATATATTCATTACATTCGGGAATATATGCTTAAATAATTATTCAAAAAAGCGCAATGAAGAAATTTTAACGGTGAAGGATAATCGGAAAATAAAGAAATTTAAGGCCAATTAGATCAAAGTTGCACTTTTTATATATATTTCACTGTTTTATTTATTTAAATATTCAATTACAGATTGGTGTATTATTCTATGTACATGTACTTCATTTTTTTATTTAAAATAGATTTTATGCACGTGTTTAAAATAGTTCACATAACTATTACTTAAAGAAAAATTCTATTTATTTACATTATTCGTTTAAATCATTTTAATCAAGATTTTAACATTCAAAGTATATTGAATAAGAAATACAATTTTTTAATATAAAAAATTTTGTTTGATCTTTAAGTATTTTTACCTAGGCATAATATTTGTTTGTTACGCATAAAAAAATAATGTAAAAATTAGTTTGAATAATATCAGTACAAATCCAAATGATTCAAAACTCGAAAGTAATCACTACATTGCCTCATAATGATATATTCTATGAAAAGTTATTATTTGTTTTGTCAGATTTACAGGTAAAGTATTCTTTTCAAATGTATATATTTTCCAACGCATAATCTAGAATCTATTTTTGATGTATAATTACTGTGGTATCTAAAACTGTTTGTGTCATTTCTGTATTTGTATATATTTTTACATGCATTGCATTCTTTATTTGTTTATATTTTTGCATGAAGTTCGAATTTGTATATATTTTTGCATGAATTTTGCATTTGTATATATTTTTGCATACATTTAACCTTTATTATGATTCATTGATTACAGCAAAATGTTGCTAAATTCACACGTTTTTTTTTTATTAATATGCCTTTAATGCTTTACTTTTCATATTTTCTTTGCAAGTAAATGTTTCTTTTGTTTTTTTATCTGTTTGAAAATATTTTATATTGAGTCAGTTTTTACTTAGATGTTTCTTACATTGTTATGAGCCTTTCA
This sequence comes from Trichonephila clavipes, assembly GCA_019973935.1. Lineage (NCBI taxonomy): Eukaryota > Metazoa > Arthropoda > Arachnida > Araneae > Nephilidae > Trichonephila > Trichonephila clavipes. The sequence goes on from BMAU01006626.1 coordinate 96,901, forward strand.
CGAGTGATATTTCCCCCTTTTTCCTGGAAAATATTAGACATTCTTGTAACGTATTAATACATAACTTTCATCTGAAAATATTCTAAATGAGAATTATAAAAAATAATCAATATAAATGTGGAAATATTAGTCTACGACCAGAAAAGAAATAAATGACGTAAGCTTTATATTTCTGACAGTCACTGCGAGTAGCGAAGCATTCCCTCCTTTCGTGACGTCATCAAAATTCTGTCGTGGCCTGGTCCTTCAAGATGGCCTTGCTTTTACCGAGTGTGTATAATTTAATTCCCATGAGAATTTTCTCTTTCTCTCATGACTCTAGCACTTCTGTGTGTGCACACGCGCGATGTAAGTGATTTCTACAATTATGTCATTAAAATTCACTTTTTCGAAATTTGCTCCACTTATTTTCCTAGTCAAACAGGTTTCTTTTCCCTCCATTAACCCCCTGCATTGCACGAAGATTTTTGAATGCATAACATATATTCATGTAAATTCCTCTTCCCCTCTCACTCTCAGCACTTCCTGGTGTGTGTGTGTGATTTCTATATTAACGTCATTACAATTCACTTTTTCGAAATTTTTTCCACATCTTTCCCT